>JASDQU010439146.1:44865-56905 GCA_032191745.1 Picea mariana | reverse complement strand
ATGTGACGACGGACTGTGACCCTGCGTTTATTCTCAAAGGTTCTTTCGACATTCACGAATAGGAAGGGGTTGATCCTTGCTTCTTAAAATTGCGATGAACGAAACGCCAAGATGGCTTGAGTTGGCGCCATGCGTCCCCTTAGATCTGACAGCCCTGAACTCACTCGGTGATGCTGTGGGCCCTGGTCCTGGACACTCGCAGCACTTCACGCATCGAGAATGTGAAGGAGCTGATCCTTGTGCGTCGGAGCCGCGATGAGCGAAAAGGCGAGGGGCCTAATCGTGCACCACATGTTCCCTTTGGATGGACGACTGGGGCGGTTCCATGACAGTGCGGACCCGACTTTGGGTGCCTTCGACGCTTTCGGGGTTTGGGGTTTCGAGACATAGGACAACATGGAACCTTCACCCTTTGAACTCCCGAATGCCGAAACACTGACGCAACTAAATCTCGCGCCACGCGTCCTCTGGATGGACGACTGCTATCTTTCTCTGCACACAATATGGGCACTATCCATTGCGCTAACCTCGGTGCAACTTCGCTTACCGTGATTTCCCGCCAACCACTGATCTGTTCCTTTGGATGAATCCTGACCATTGAAATCGGACCGCTTGCTCGATTTAAGCCCGAAATGGACTTATTTTGTGAGCTTCGCTCGGCGCTTATCGCGCCACTTGCAAACCTGAACGCTCTCATGCTTCGGACGAGAAATGTTACTAACATAAGGCCTCCTGATGGAATGGGGAAAATCAAGGCAAGAGATTTAAAGCTCAAAGATATCAGATATTGTCTTGTCAACCAGGTTTTGTATTGGAAAGACCCTCTAGGAGTACTTCTGAGATGTTTAGACCCACAAGAGGCCCACAAAATCATATTTGACTTCTATGATGGCCTCTGTGGGGGACATCACTTCTGGAAAACCACAGGCTAAAAAATTCTCAGGGCTGGGTATTACTGGCCTACTCTATTAGCTAATGCCTGTGTGAAAATCAACGCTTGTATTAAATGTCAGAAATTCTCTGGAAATCAACAACTCAAGTCCCGACCTTTGAAGCCTATAATAGCTTCGGGACCCTTTCAACAATAGGGCCTAGATTTTAATAGGGAGATTCATCCTCTTTCAAGTGGTCAACACAGATGGATTTTAACTGCAACATATTTTTTCACCAAATGGATAGAATTTATCCCCACTAGGAGCGCTTCTCACTAGGTGATCATCGATTTTCTTGAAGATATTATGGCAAGGTTTGGTTGTTCGAACAGAATCATCACTAATAATGCTGCATCCTTCAAAGCTGAACCATTGATCAAATTCTGTGAGTAGTTTGGAATTTCGTTGATCCACTCTACCCCTCACTATCCACAAGGAAATGGATTAGCAGAGTCCTCTAATAAGAGCCTTATAAAGATTATTAAAAGATTGTTAGAGGACAACAAAAAATCATGGGATTCAATGCTCAAATTTTCCCCGTGGGCTGATAGAGTAGCAACAAAGAGGTCTCTAGGGATTTCCCCTTTTCATCTTGTATATGGGACAAAAGAAGTTTTTCCTTCTCAGCTTGCCCTGCCTGTAGAAAAATTCTTCCAAGACCGCCAAGAAGAGCCTGATGACATGATCAGGAGAATTCATTAGTTGGTATAAGTCCAACATACTAGAGAGCATATATTTGATAGAGCCCACGACCGCCAACAAAAGATCAAGCAAGCCTTTGATAGAAAGGAAAGAAAAGAGGATTTCCAGCCAAGAGACCTAGTACTCAAATGGGATGCACCCAACAAGACAAGGGAAAGCATGGAAAATTTGAAGCCCTTTGGATCAGTCCCTTCAATATTTCTGAAGTATTTCCAAACAACAATTACAGGTCACAAAATTTGAAGGGAGATGAAGTTTTTGGCGGGCCAGTAAATGGGCATTTCCTAAAAATGTTTTTTGTTTAAAGTTGCAGTCGGCGTCCCACCATTGTAAATACCGTTAATGTTTTATGTTTATTTTGTTTTGTTTTTAATAAAACACTCCACAACCCAACATTAAGGCACTAAAGCCGTGAAAGGAGTTCTTAGAGCCTTACAGGGAGGACTCTATCCCCCATGGAGATGAATGTTAACACATAAATTTGTCAAAGTCTTGTGAGTTGTGTTTTCTACCTAGGTCTGTGATTTTGTTCATCTTTCCTCCTTTTGTAGACCCGATTGTAGGTTTTCTCTCCCAGCTTGTACTCTTTCTTATGTTTGCATCCACTTGTTTGATCGACCTGTTTTCCTCATCGGATTGCCTGAAATCTATTGGTCCTACGCCGTTATGTTTTCCACTAGCAATGATCGCTTTTATCCTTATCCCTGTTGCTGATCCTTTTAGCTTCTCGAGCCTTCAACCAGTCATCCAAGTAGACGTTCACAAACCCCAGTCACACGCACCAAGCGCAACACTTGAAGCAGTTTGATGTGGACACAAATCAAGTGAGTGGGAAAAGATCATCTTTTAACGATAGATATCCTTCAAGCAGATCAGATCGACGACCATCAAATGATCAAAATCATGCAGTTGCACCAAGTTTAGCATCGAACAAAGTTCTATAATTGCGAGGCTGATTTGAGCTGTCGATCCTGGGAAGGACACATGGCACAAGAATAGCATTTCACTGACTCGTAGAAGGGAGTAGTCAACGAGATGAGTTACGAGAACTCACGAAACGCTAGGTCATGAAATGATCTAGGCCATCTGTTTCAAAAGGACACATGGTGCAAGACTAGCATTTTGCTAACTCACAGAAGGTAGAAGTCAACAGGATGAGTTATGAGAACTCGCAAAATGTGAGGTCACGAAATGATCTAGGCCATCTGTTTAACAAGGACACATGACACAGGATCCTAGCCAAAGAGAAAGTCTTCCTGAAAGGGTCGAGGTGAGAAGTGTCGATGGTATGAGGTCCCAAAATTCCGATGTGATATGGGTCGTCCGATCAAAGGGGACACGTGGCACCCGATCTGAGGGATCGCAGTTTTGTGACTCAGAGGTTTGAGCATGAAGCACCTCGTGAAATCACGAAACGCGAAATTGCAACACGCCTGAAGGTTGGGCCCATGATCACAACCCATGTTCACATGGAAGCTGGTCCAAAAGAAAAGAAAGTGCCTAACCGAGCGATGGGCGACTGAGGGAGTTCAAGGAAATGATCATGGTCGTCGAGTCCTAAGAAGGTTCGATCATTAATCCATATAGACTGTTTCTTGGTTTCAGGCATCGGGACATTGTGAATCAAGAGGGGCGAAGATTCCCAAAATGCGAAATCCTGATATTTTGTATGGGATAAGCGCAAGGTCATGACCCAAGATCACGACCCAAGGTCACGTGGGGCGATGAAAAGGAGCTACACAAAATACCAAAGTGCCCAAGTTGGTCACATAGAAAGATCTGCACGGCCTCGGGGCGTCAGAATTGACTCAAAGGAATCATGGGCACTACCTAGAACATTCATGGATGTCAGATTTCATCCCGGTCTTGGTGAAGGTAGTTAATGAAAACCAGGAAGGTGGTTGAAACCTTGTTTCACCACATAAATGGAAAACATGGAAGACCTGGCCATGGGGGGTAGACTGTCAGCCGAAAGTTCCCTGTCATGGATTTTCTTGTAAAGCCCATACTATCTGAGTTTGTGTTTGACATAGGAAAGCATGTGCAGTTTGACAAAAGAAGAAGAAAACACAAATCTTTGAATGTAGTGGTCTAATCATGTCCCTGTGAGCCGCAAGTTGTTCTAAGTATAAATACTGAGTTGTAATATTTTTTTAGGGTTGATGGTTGAGCTAAGCTCCCGATTTGTAAAGTTTTAATGAACACTCTGGTTCTGTGGCTATGTATATGCATTTGAGACTTCTTGTTTAATGTAATTTAGTTCCTTTCATCACTCTATAATAGCTGTGCTAGAACACTTGAACATGGATGATCCAGTTGAGGGTAGTTATGTTTTTGTGATGTAGGTTTGATCACAGTGGCATTTCAACCATTTTTAATCAGTTTCTTATGTTCTCTTTTCCCTCTAATACTGAGAGCCCGAGCATGGATGATCTAGTTAGGTTGTTGTGACTGTATTCTAATGTGTGTTTGATTGCAGTACTGGTATAGCATTCTCAGTTTCATGAAGTTGCGAATTCAAGAAGATTTTGTATTTGAAGCTTTTCCTCCTTAGGCTGTTGGAAGACCAGATGTCCACAACAAACCTCTTCACTCTCCTCAAGTTCTCCCCCCTAATCACCACTATACCGAACTTATTGACTAAAGTTAGACCAAGACCTCACATGATTGTGTTTTCCAACCTAGTTTTATGAGTTTGAATGATACCATTCCGAGTCTGTGTCCATTATACCACCTCTAAACTACAAGATATGAGTCCCTTTGGAAGGGACAAGGATAAAAAAACTCAACAAGCAAACAACACAGTTTTTGCAATGTTGTTGGAAGAGATACAACAATGCACAACTAATGTGTCGCACATACATGTGGAGGTAATCCAAGAGAGATAAGGGATATCCAGGTTCAAGGCATCCAGGCACCACATGTGGATCTAGGCTGCAAGGGATCCAAAGAAGGCGTGGCTATAAATGCAATATTGCATCACCAAGGAAGAATTTGACTAGATAGTCAAAGACTGGCCTGCATAGTGGCAGCTGCTAGTAACAAAACCAACAACAAGGCCAATCACGACATAAAATTCCAAGCCCAAGGACAAGGTTGAAGAAGGTTCCTCAATAAGAAAAAACAACCCAACCAATAATACTAGAAAGGTTGTAGCACATAATTAGTTGTCCGAAAGCAGCGTAGTACCGAAAAGACTAAGGAGGACAACAACAACAACAACAAGGATAGGCAGTTAGCCACAGACCGGAAATGGGGATACTTCACAGGCTGGGGAAGAGATGGTTTAGGGTACAACAAGTGGTGTGAATCCCTCACATACAATAAGGAATCTAGTGCAGGAAAAAGAGGCACACAAAAAGAGGAAGTACATCACAGAAGACCCAGTCATCACCCTGATAGAGGATGATGTAGAGTTAGTCGCAGACAAGGTCCAAGACAAGGGGGAAGAAGTGGTCTATATTGCAAAGGCAGAGAGAGAACAAATCATGGCCAAGCTCATTAAAGTCCATGAAAATCTACAACAAGTATGGAGCCAAGCAGTACCATAGACGACAATGCAACAACAAGAAAAGACATAGCGACCCCCTGTGTAGAAAGGAGAGGACACAGTACAAATTGTAGTACAAGGAAATGAGACATTTACAGTTACGTGCAAAATTATTAGAATAGATCAGGAGATTGTGTAGAAACCCATGGGGGAAATGGAGCAATTTGAAGTTTTCATGGAACAAATACCCACCAAGGAACCACACAAACTCCAGGCTAGTGCAATGCAAGAAGTACAATCTAGGGCCCGCGCAGATGCAACCAACTTGGAGGTGGGTAGAGGAGTCGCTGAAATGTTACAAATCACATGTGACCAACTGACATTGGAGAAAGAGGAGGAGAAATAACACACATATAAACTAGAATAGGGATTAACAACGATATATGATCGCATCCCAGACAATGCGCAAGCACCTGAGAGGAGTGCAAAGGAGAAGATAAACATGATTTCACAAACAATTGACATATATAAGAAGGAAAATGAGGATCTCAAAGAAAGGCTCAATCCTACGACTCCTTCGGAGGTCTGAGAATAGAGAGAACACCAATCTGCACTCCATATAGCTGAGATGGAGAAAGAAGCAAGGGAAGTAGAGGAAATGTTCGACATAACTGCACATATATGGACTATTCTGGAAGAAGATGAAAAGGTCCAATGGTGGGACCAACAAGAGGAGAGAATCAACACCACCATACAAGAGATAAAGCAATGGTAGAAAAAAATGAGTATCACAGAGTGCTTGAAGGGAGCTCAAGAAATGAAGACTCTACAGACAGAGTTGAAAACACTGTAGACAAAGAAGCAAGAAAGATAGGCTGAATTGGAACCCCTCCAAGAATAAGAAGCACAAATGATTGTGTAGTTGGAGGAAGAAAAGAAAAGTATGGCACAAGCACATAGATAGGGTGAAAAATTAATGTAAGAGGAGATAACAACGTAGACATTAGAGGCACTAACAGGAAAATCTACGCATATGAGGGAAAAAGGAAAGGAACTAGTAGAAAAGTTCCACTGTTTGGACATGGAAGTACAGAGAGCGTGCACCACCTGAGTGGTTTGAGAGGATACACATGTCAGTGTTGGGGGCCTATTGGGTGTAGGCCTATTTTGAGAAAGAAGGCTATTCTGGGCGCAGGCCTATTTTTGGAGAAAAGATCTATTTTGGGAAAGACCTAATTTTGGGAAGGAAGACCTAATTTTGGAGCGCACACAACAGATGGAAAGAAAGAAACATGCAGAAAAATAAGGAAAAGTAGCATGCAAGAGAAAAACCAATGTGGTGCACAAGAACGCAAACCTAACCATGATAGGGTTAGGGTTTTTGATAAGGATTGTAATGACTATAAGCTTGGAAAATAGTATAAATAAATACCTAGGAGGTCTAGGTTGGGGGTTAATTGTTGTAAGTGGTTTTTGTTGGTTGTTGGTGAGTTGATGACTATTATTATGATTGTTGAGAGACTGTCTATTGTAATAAGGTTGTAGAAGAGTCAAATAAGCTATATTTTGAGGGTTAGGTCACAAGTTGAGGAGCCTGGTGTGATCTAGTCCACCTCTCATAGGTTCCTTCACCACATCATGATTGTATGATTCAAGATTTAATGCACGCAACACCATATTTTGTAGCAGATTAAATAAAAGAGCAAAGAAGCCAGATATTTTTTGACGTAGCCCAGGAGGGGGTGAACCATGGTAAAACTTGTGTTCTATGTTATTTTTCTTCAATGTTTAATTTATGTCAATGATTATCTTATGAATGAATGATGAACTAGATGTATTAGCATGCATGAATAAGGTTAAAGATGAATGTATCTTAGAAATACTTGAATCAATAACAAGTTTATTGCATAAAGAAAGATAAAATACACTCCCAGATCCCTACTTATTCATAGACGACAAACACCTGGGTATTGCAGTCACCCATAGAGCTATCTCAAGTGAGACTACTTTGTGCACTCTATGCACAATGTTTCCTTTTGGTTTACCAGAGGGGCCAATAGTTTTAGAGGGTTTTGTTGGAAACCTATTGAGATCCGAACCCGGGTCAACCTAAGAAGAAGTAAGAAGTCAAAGATTTAACCAACACTCCACAACAAAACAATTAGAGATTGTACAGATTGACATATGTGGACCGACAAGAAAAAAGGTATTAAATGGAGAACAATACTTTATGCTACTGGTTGATGACTACACAAGAACGACTGCAGTTTTCTTTCTCAGGAAGAAGTCAGAGGCATTCAAACACTTCAAGATATACAAAGAGATGGTTGAAATCAAGATGGATTTGAAAATCAAGTGTTTGAGATCAGAAAATGGAGGATAATTCACATCAAAGGAATTCATGGACTTCTGTGGTGAACATGGAATAAAAATACATTTCTCAACAACTAGGACACCTCAACAAATTTGTTGAAAGGAAGAACAAAACAATACAGGAAATTGCCAGAACCATGTTGAAATATTCCAAGTTGAGTGACATCTTTTGGGCACAGGAAATACATACAAGAATTCATATCTTGAACATAGGAATGCTCAAAAGTAACAATGATAAGACTCCCTATGAGTTATGGAAAGGAAGACTGACAAATTTGAAGCATTTCAGAGTATTTGGAAGAGAATGCTATATCAAAAGAGAATATGGCAGGGTTGGAAAATTTGACTCCCGAGTTGATAAAGGCATACTAGTTGGGTATTCATGATTTTTTTTTATATATAAATGCTTTAGTCCAAGACTCAACAAAATAGTGGGAAGCATCAATGTAATAATGGATGAAACATGTGAACAAAATACCGAAGAAAGAAGAAAAGATTTAGAAGAGAAGGATGGAAAAGAAGGTCTAAAAGAAGAAGAAGTGGAAGAAGAAGAAGAAGCAACAGAAGAAGAAGAGTATCCAGAAGCAGAGAAATAGGAATATGGGTAACAAATACCTCCCAAGACACCTAGCCTACGAGTGCATAAAAATCATTGACCAGAACAAATTATTGGGAATAAATATGTAGGAGTTGAAACCCAAAGAAGAATACGTTCACCAAAACAAAGGCATATAGCACTACTATCTATAGTTGAACCAAACGATTTTGAAGAGGGAAAAAAGATGAACACTGGATCAAGGCTATGGATGAATAATTGGATCATATAGAGAAGAATGACACATGCGGACTGGTTCCAAGACCAAAGAACAAGAACGTGATTGGTACAAAGTGGGTTTTCTGAAACAAACTGAACAAATATGGATAGGTAACCAGAAATAAAGCAAGGTTAATGTGCAAAGGATACACTCAGATTGAAGGTATATATTTTGAAGAGACCTTCTCCCCAGTTTCCAGGATGGAAGCAATCAGATTGATCTTAGCCTATGCATGTTAAAACAGAATAAAGGTGTATCAGATGGAAATAAACTCAACCTTTCTAAATGGAAAATTAGAGGAATAAGTCTACATTGGACAACTTGAAGGGTTTCTACTATTAAAAAAAGGTATATTATGTTTGTAGGCTGAATGAAACATTGTATGGACTCAAGAAGGCCCCCATAGCATGGTTTTTAATATTGGACAAGTATCTACAACAACAAGGATTCAGGAAGGAAAATGAAAACAACAATACATACATAAAAGTGGATTGAGACAATAAACTGATAATTGAAGTCTATGTAGATGATATTATCTTTGGGAGCGATGATGACAGGATGAGTCATAAATTTTCCAAAGACATGCATAATGAGTTCGAAATGTCTTTGCTTAATGAGTTGACTTTATTTTTTGGATTACATATATGCCAGTGTGATAAAGGTATTTTCATCTCCTAGATCAAGTACATTAGAGAAATGCTAAAGAAGTTTGGAATGGAAGATTGTAAACCAATAACTACTCCTATACAGAACAGTTGCATGTTGAGCAAGGATGATGAATCTAAGGATGCAGATCAGAGACTCTATAGATCAATTATTGGATGCTTACTCTATGTGACAACGTCAAGACCGAATGTGATGAAAGTAGTTGGATAGGTGACGATATTTCAAGCAACACTGAAATAAGCACATCTTATGGAAGTAAAAAGAATATTCATATATATCAAAGCAACAAAAGATTTTGGATTATGGTATCCAAAAGGGAATGGTCTATCTTAGGTTTCCTACACAAATGTAGATTGGGCAAGTGGCTTGATGAAAAAATAAGTACAAGTGGAGCAAACTTCTACTTAGGTGAGTGTCTGGTATCATGGTTGAGTAAGAAACAATCATCGATATTTTTTTCCACAACATAAGTAGAATATATTGCAGAAACACCTTGTTGCACTCAAGTTCTCTGGATGAATCAAACCTTGTAGGATATGCAAGTGAAATATGATGATCCCATTTGAATACTCTGTGATAACACCAGTGCCATTAGTATCTCTAAGAATCCAGTGATGCATTCCAAGACGAAACACATTTAGATCAAGTATCACTTTCTATGGGAACAAGTTACAGAGATGAACATCAAGCTAGAGTACATTGGGAAAAACCAATAGATTGCATATATCTTCACCAAACCTCTTCTGAGGGAGACTTTTGAGTATCTTTGACAAAAACTTGGAGTAGTTTCTACCCTACAGTGATCCACACAACATCAAACACAGTCAGAAAAGGGGAGAGAAGTAGAAGACATGAAGAATACAAGTAAATAATCTTTTGAATTATTTTCATATACATTAGAGACTTACACAAAGAAGCACCATGAAGAGAAAGCAAAGGCTTGCAGACAGGGGGAGAATCCCCAAGGAGAACTACCCTTTTCCATTGATGTCAAAGGGGGAGAGAAAAAAAAACAAAGGCATGGAAATAGATAAAAAGAAAATATGAATGGAGACAGGGGGAGCATGATCAAGAGCATGAGTTTTCCCATGCAATCGATGCTTCCATCAATGCCAAAGGGGGAGATTGTTGAAATATTGGTTGTCATTAATGTCAACCCTTGAACAAGTCTGGTAGTCCCAAAGTTATGGTGATGGAACCCATAGTTGATCAAGGAAAAAGGTCATGAAAGACAATGTAAATGTAGGTAACTCACTCTTGGATGGATAATCCTCGTCATTCCATTTCCGGTGATATGTGGTACGCCATGTGGTTCCTTACGGTTGAGGAGTTGTGACCTTCTGAAGTTAGAAACCCCAAAGAATGGTTAAGAAACCCCTAGTTGGTTACAATTCAATTAATGCAAGGGTAAAGTGGTTATAGTAAGAAAGTAAAGAAGTCCTAAAATTAAGGAAAGAGGTTACCTAGAAAAAGTATACATACACTTCAAGGAGTCATTCATAAGTACATTCATACATTCATTCTATTGAATATATTCTTGTGAGTAAATGATCTTTTGACAAGTTTGCAGCAATGAAATATGAGGTAGAAACAAGTGAGAAGTGCAGGAGTTTCGGGATCACAGAGGAGAGATGGGGTTTTATGAGGAAACCCTAATTTGGATGACCCTCGCGAGTAAGACAACTAGTGTTCCATGAAGCACCTCCACGGGTCGCCTAGTGTCTGTCACGTGAGGCCTTGCGTGACAAGAGGTATTAGTCCCGCGAGGACAATATAGGAGTGGGGGAAATGCTAGTGCTAGGTTGCTGAGGTATGATGAAAATTTACATGTCATCTCTATTGTGTATCGGGTCATCTACAGAGAAAAATGTATGTTTATGCACTTGTTTTGAAGGATATACTTGGTTGTGGCATGGTGCATGCTTGAGGCATGTTTGGCATTGACACTTGATTGAGGTACATCTTGCATATTTGGTTTAGTGAGGTATACTCTTGCATATGATTTGATATATGATAAATCCTTGAGATGCAGTATATGGTTGAGGTATTCATTTGGTATATGATGGTATATGCATGAGGGACATGCTTTGGTACTTTGAGGCACTTCATTGTTAATGTTGTACATGTTTATACATGATTGATGTATGGTATATGGTACATGTTTTATATATTATTGATACTCTAGTACATGGTACATGATTGATGCATGATTAAATACTCACCATTGATGTTATAGTATCTACATTTGGCATATCTTATGGTACATGATTGATGCGCTTGTTAGTACACAGTTGATGCATGGTATGGTACATGTAAACACTTGTTGATTATTAGTTACAGGTTGATGGTATAGTGACAGTGACAGGTTGGATACGGTGACATGTTATAGGTTGATGTGATAGTGACAGTGGTAGTGATAGTGACAGTGGTAGTGGTAGTGAAAATTTGGTCTACACTTATATTTTAGGGTGGCAGGACAAGGAAAGGAAAGGGGGTTGTAGCCTCCTTCCTATTGGTGCTAGAGAACACATGGAGTTGGATCTTCCTTCAAGTTGGAGCCTAAGAATCATGGGATTGTAACCTGCTTCTGGTTGGAGCCAGAGAATTCAGGGAGTTGTAGTTTCCTTCAGGTTGGAGCGTATAAATAGGGGGTCATAGCCTCCTTCCAGTTGTAGATGGAGAATTGGGAATTTGGTGCTTCCAATGAATGTATTATTTTGATATATAAGAAAAGAATTCAGTGGTTTTCTCCCATTTGGGTTTCCACGTAAATTATGGTGTACTGTGTTTCTGTGGATGTCTTTTATGCTTTATTGATTTATACTGCTCACGATATATTGATGATATATTGCTGATGAAATTAATGATTACATATTGTGGTTAAAAGTTATAATAAAGTGTGCATACTAATTCACCCCCTCTCTCAATATTCCAACAATCTCAATCTGTTTCAAGGTTCTGATATAGAGACTCCACCTCAACATTTTCCAGTCTATCTGCTAGTTTGTTATCATCTCGATGAACATGAGAGGGAATGATATTGGCAAAACATGGAAGTAGAG
>JASDQU010439146.1:0-14428 GCA_032191745.1 Picea mariana | reverse complement strand
AACGAACTATATCTGAAACTATAGTCAACCAGGTATTTGGGAAACAACGGTTCTAGGAACTAAGGATATGGTTGATGTCACTTATGAACAGACTGTGAATTAGTTTGACAGGGCATAGGATTTATAAATGCACTAGAATATCGACCCACATTTAAATGATAGTCTGATAGGGAAAGCCGAAACTTCAACTTTTCGGAGGCAAATGTATTTATGAAATTTTTACAGGAGAAAGCTTACAGACTTACCCGATAACCCAATCCATTTTCCTTGACTCGAAATGCTGGTTGAATTCAGAGACACCATGCCAATCGCCCGAAAAGAGGGACCAAGATTTGAAAATCACGATTTGCTGGAAAAATCGCGTGTTGATAGTTATCTTCAGCGATTTTCGGGCTCCATTATAACACTTTGAGTTTTAAAATGAACAAATGACCTGTCGATAATGATGAATGTATCTGCCACTGGGAAGGAGGGAATCTCCGTGCAACCGTATCTGACTATCACCACTCGACGCAGATTTGGAAATGATTATGCAGTGGATAATACGCAGGTGTTTGGAACCTTTCGGTTGAACCCCACGAACGAGCATCACCTCCCACAACGCGAGCTTTCAGCGGTTTGAACTTCTCATCATTGCAACGAACTTTGACATCTGGCTCGTGTGAAAGCACGAGCTTTCTTTTTGCTTGTTCAAACCTTTTCGGTGGTTTTTTGCTTTTTGTATCGACCACTTATCTGACGAAACTGAACACTTTCGGTGGTTAATGAGCATGCTGAGGGCTCGCCCAAACCACCGAAACCTGCTATTTTTCCAATTTCTTGACCGAATCAAAACCAAGAATTTTCCCAACTATAAAAAAAATGCTAAAGTAGCTTAAGTACGCGACCAATAGCCAGGATATCCTCTACAAAGTTCAACCAAAAGAACGGTTTCACTTTGGGAGTTAACAGTTTCCACCCTCTATCGCACACTCTTTTCACTTAGCCTAGAGAACTAGAATCAATCCAACACACTTATAGATAGAAAAATGTATCTCTATCACTGCAGACGATTCCTAACATTTATCTACAAATCAAACACATACAAATGATATTCATAACACAGAATCCATCACATAGAAAATGAAAACAGGAAAAACTGTCATTTTTTTCTATTAATGGTGGAATGTCAAGTTACAATGATGGAGTTTGAACTACAAATGATTCTCGACTCTTTGTGTTTTCCCCCCTATGGATAAATATATCCTAGCTAACCCTTATTGTATTACCTCTATCGTCTCTACTTCTACTTTGCAACAATACAACAATTTATACAAGAAGGACTCAACGAGCTTCCCTCACAAGCTAAACTAGTGGTGTCAAATCATCATTCAAAATGCCTATCTACTGAGGAAAATTACAATGATGGAAATCTGTTCTAAATCAGATACAAATCCCTCTTGTTTTCAACCACTTAATGGCGACCTTATCTCCAGCTTGTGTGAAGGCACAACTTGGCTCTTCCAACTTGTCATCATTAAATGCCCGGATCAAGCTTTTGATTCTTGCAGAAAAAATGAAACGAGAGGGAGGTGCCTCTCCTTCCTTGAATGTGTACCATGCGAATTAACTGAATGGCGTGTGCTGAGGTGGAGTGATGCTCCTGCATCATACTCCATAGCTACGAAAATCATGAGCTCCTACCCATGAGCTTTCCAACATGGTTGAAATCCTCCTGGATCCCAAAATTTTTCTTGGAGTTGTCTCTCAGCGCCTCTTCTTCGTTGCTCCTACTCCTGCATCTCCCTCGCTTCTCGTGTAGGCTTCCTTTTGTCCATCTTCCTCGCGTTGACCGCTTCTTCTGCCAACTCCAACACCAGCTTCCTTGTCTACTCAACCACCTCATCCAGTTGCTTCATCGAATGGATCTTCTGTTGCAAACTCATTTGCTGTGTTCGTCTCTTGTCTTTGGGAAAATCACATTGATCTCCCAAGTTATCTCCTTCATCTCTTGTGGCCTTAAATTTCCACTCTGCTGCATCCTTTACTTCTGCAGTCTCACCACTAAACTGTTGTTCAACTACCTCCTTTGACATATTGATCCCTTTCAGTTTCTCGGCTGGTTCTGTTCCAACTTCACCCAACTATGACTCGTGCTGGTATGTCTCCTCTGGCATGTCTATTTTATGGAAGCCACCATCTGGTTCTGGATAATCCAACCAATCCTCTAGTGCCTTTAGCTCCATCTCCCATTGAGTGAGTAACTCAACTAGGTGTTCTCCTTCTATTGGGACAAATTTCAGTATTTGTTCCTCCTCCTTCATGACAGTCTCAACTTGCTGTCCTTCCACTGCATCCACGCCATCTTTTCTAGCCTCTCCTCGGCTGCTTGGTAGGAATATCTCGACTCCTCCAATGATCAGAACACTCCCCTGATCCTTCTCCTCGATGGTGGAAATTTGCAATTTCTCATCGTCTTCATTCACACGGTTCATAGTTCCGCGCGAATCTTCATTTGGGTGAGGTCATATTTCTAGTTCCTCCTCATCCGTCAACATCCTCTGATGTGAACTCTCAGCTGAGCTCATCTCTTCTCCCTTGTCACTGAGGTATTCAACATGCCTTAGCCACCTTTTTAGCACCTATTGCTGCCTTCTAGCCAACAACTTCCAAACAGGCCATTTAACTATCCTCTTTAAAGGCCATTCATACCTCCAACGTGCCTTTGCCTATTGCTGCATCTTGAATGCTAGCTTCTCCATATGGGATCAAATTTCACTGAGCTCCTTGTCTATCTCCACTTTTCTCTTCTGCGGGCAGACTTTCCCTTGACTGTGCTCATGACTTCCAACGACCATCTTGATTTACCTGCAGCCCACCTGGAATTTTACCATCTGTTGCATACCTTGCAACAACTTCAACAGAGCATCATACCCTGCCTCCTTTGTCTGCAAACAAAAATAGTGCTCTGATACCACTCTGGCGTCAACCTCCCCTCCTTTCCTTCGGGGCTGACTCGACCTCCCGGTCTAGGATCGTTCAAGTCGCCGAACCGAATGGTTCGTCGGGCTCCTGATGGAGCTAATTCAACTTGAAAAAGGCCCTTTACCTTCTCGGCGCAGGTTATGTGGCACCTGCGGACCCTCTCCTTAGCGTTTTTCAAATCTTATGCCAACAACGCTAGCTCTCTATGTTAGGCTCCCTCCTTGATGTGACCATGGGATACAATTGTGGGCCAACTCCCTTTGCGACCCCGTGCTTCAGGACTTGGTGAGTTGTTTACCTCCTATTACTGATTTCCAAATCGACGAATTCTTTGGGACCAAATCTACAGTCCACATTTTCTTCACGATCAACGACTATGATCGAATCACAAGTTTGGACTTCGTGAGTCCTCCTGTTTCTCAACTCTGCTTCCCTTGGTTGCAAATCAACGAAGCGCTGATCTCTCACCATGCATCCTATCTCGATGGATGACTAGGATTTCTTTGGATTCCCCAACTCTTCGGATATTCTCCTCTTGACTCTCCTCCGAAGGGTTTCTCCTCTAAAGTACGTGGATTTCCGCCACGTGCCCTTTCGGATACAACGATCCAGAATTACTTCACGGTTTGCGACTCTGCAAGATCTTTGTTCGCTCTTGGAAAACATTCCAAAGTTCCTGCTCCCGAACCTCTCGATATTCTGTCACCTGTCTCCTCATTGACGGTCTATTTCTCGTATTCAGGACTTCGGCAAGTCTTCGATCCCTTTGCACACTTAGTCAAAAATTCCCTTTCCAGACTTGGACTATTCTTGAACTCCTTCAACACTCCTTGTAGAACTTTGCGCAGACGCTTATGTGACCTTGCTCGGCTTGAAAGCCTCCAAAGTTCGTCGTTCTCTTGTGAACTTCCTCATTCCCTCCTGGCAACTCTCACCCTTCCTCCTGAGCTTACAAGATGGATTTACAACATCCTCGGTGCACACCTTGTGCTTGGATCAGTTCTTCAATGGTTTCTCGCTTAACCTTGTGGAAGGTTTTAAGGCATCTCCTTTCCTTTGTCGATGCGATCTTGTGAAGCCTTCATTCCTCAGAATGTTCAGTAATTCTGGGATTCTCTCAAGGGCTCCAACACTTCCAGTCGTGTTGTTCTTTTGCACACTCGCACCAGCTCGATGCCCTCTTGGCAGAGTGTTTTAGAGTATCTAGTAACTCTGGATTGTATCTTCCCTTTTACAATCTGTCTTTCCAAGGTACTTAACCACCTTGAAATTTCTCCTCGAGTCTGTGAATTACCCTGGTGTGCCCTCCTGGCAGTTTCTCTTCTGACTCCACTGAGTTTAGACACACACTCCTTGCGTCGGCTTACATAGTTTCCACCCTCTGTCGCGCACTCCTTGCACTTAGCCTAGAGAACCAGAATTAATCCAACACACTTACGGATACAAAACTGTATCTCTATCACTATAGACGATTCCTAACATTTATATACATCTCAAACACATACAAATGACATTCATAACACATAATCCATCACACAGAAAATGAAAATAGGAAAAACTGTCATTTTTTTCTACTAATGGTGGAATGTCAAGTTATAATGGTGGAGTCCGAGCTACAACTGAGTTTTGACTCTCTGTGTTTCCCCCCCATGGCTAACTCTCTCCGAGCTAACCCATATTGTCTTATCTCTATCGTCTCTGCTTCTGCTTTGCAACAATACAACAATTTATACAAGAGGGACTCAACGAGCTTCCCTCGCAAGCTGAACTAGTGGTGTTAAATCATCATTCAAAATGCCTATCTACTGAGGCAAATTACAATGATGGAAATTTGTTCCAAATCAGATATAGATCCCTCTTTCCCTCAACCACTTAATGGCGACCTTATCTCCATCTTGTATGAAGGAACAACTTGGCTCTTCCAGCTTGTCATCATTAAATTCCCGGATCACGCTTTTGATTCTTGCGACAAAAATGAAACGAGAGGGCGATGCCTCTCCTTCCTTGAATGCGTACCATGCGAATTAACTGTATGGAAGGTGCCGAGGTGGAGCGATGCTCCTGCATCAGGAGTGTATGACTTGGTAGCAGAGCAAGTCGGGGCATACTCTTCAGGCCCGGTTGATGTAGTCCTTTCCCATTCTAGGACAAGGATGGGAGAGTTTGTGGAAAGATTACATCACGGATTAACTGAGGTTCCAGAGCATATTGATTGACCGGATAACAGGGCTCATGCACTTTTCAATGATCACATGAGAGTATGGGGCAACACGGATGACATAGCTACCTCCTTGGAAGATGTTGATCAGACGGTTGGTCAAACGATGGTAGTAGACTGATGAACTGAGGGGTATTTGCATGATTATGTGAGGTCATAGATTTAGTGTTTACATTTGGGTGAGAATTGTAGCGATACGACTCATGATAGCTCATAGACCACCCAGGATCAACATATCTTGTGTCTAGACATGCACAAGATGGAGCATAGATTTGAGATCAGAGATATGGTGTGCTTGACGGTGCAACCATTTAGAATGTTTCCATGGAGGAGAGGTGGCGCTGAGAGGATGAGGCCATGCCTCATTGGTCCCTTCAGGGTGATTTAGAGAGCTGGAGGGGAAGATTATGAGCTATAGTTGACCACAGGTAGCCACGTTTGCAATATTTACCATGTATCATGCATCTGAAGGGAGTGTGGGCCATAGGTCACTACTCCCATTGAATTACCACCTCTAAAGGAGAGGGGACGAATGTTGTTGACTCCCGAGGAGACTATGGATGTCTGGGAGAGGATACTACGGAGCAGAGTGATCAGGGAGTATCGTGTCAGGTGGAGAGATTAGTCGATAGAGGATGCCATGTGGGATAGTGAGCATATTTTGCAGCATCCTGGTTTGTAGTTGCTCGAGGACAAGCAATCTCGGGAAGGGAGGACTATCATGCCCCCTCCATTTTGACCTCATTAGAGGGAGGGTGTATTAGTCTAAGGGGGATCCCCCATAGGATATATCCCCAAAGAAAGGAAGTCATGGGAGTAAAAGAAGTCACCAAGGAGGGAAACGCTTGGTTTAAAGGTGACCTTTGGGTTTAAATGAAGGAAAGGCACCTAACTTGAAGAACAAGTCACCCAAAATACATAGGCAATCTTAAGGACAAATATATATAAGAGAGATGAGGTTCATTTAGAGAGGTACGACTTGGATAAAAGGTGTTTTATTTCTTTAGCTTGGGAGGCGGCTGCCTCAAACTGTTTGAGGGTTGTTTAACCCTGGTCTCTGGTTGGGTTTCGGTGGGCTAGTCTCACACTAGCTAAACACTTGTTTCCCCTTACCTCAGGAGCATAAAAACGCATATTGAAGGATTCCCTGTCTTGGTTTGAGAGGCGACTGTCTCAGGCTATTGGAGGGTTGTTTAACCCATTCTTTGTTGAGTTTCGGTGGGGGAACTCTTACCCTATCTCAGTCACACATCAACACACTTGTTCTGGTCTCAATCACCTCCTATGAAGGTTATTTACTGGAGAAGACTATCGGGGAAGATATTGGGAGGAGGCCACACCTGGTTAGAGAGATACAATAGCCATTAGAGGGTGCGTTGGATTTCTTGCAAAGGACGAAGGTTCCAACCAACGGTAAAGACTATCACAGAAGGAAGATCGAGACTAATTCTGGTACTTTGGAGGGTAGATTTAGCCGAGGACAACAAGAATGAACCTTTATATACTCCAGTTCTACCGTGGACTAGTAATTTTATTGTTGATAACTCTCAGAATTTGTAACTGTCTAGGCAAACTGTTATGGGTAGCCTTAAAACTCTGTATTCCTGGTTTAATTAGAAAACAACCTCTTAGGAGTATTTACTGCTGGTGGTTACTTGGTATTGACCCTATCTTAAGTACTTCTACTGCTAGTTTGGAGATACGATTTACTGTTGTAATATTGTGACAATATTGTTGGTATATATATGTTTTGTTCAATTGCTTCTATTGTTGGTTTATGGTACTGTTGGGTTAAGGGAATAGCCCTATTGGTTTGATATTGATTGGATATTGTCATTACATGGTATTTTTGTTGTTATCTCTGAAATATGAACTGGTTAGGGAAAATTTATTATGGAGAAAGGTGTACTATTACACTGTTTAACAGTTGGCTAAGTCCCTAGAAACCCTAGGGTTATTACAACATTCTCCAAATAAAACCTGTAAATATAGGGAGATCTTAAGAGTTTTAGGAGTTCAATTAATGTAATGTTATGTTACACAAGTATAATTAGGAATCCAATGCCTTGCTAAGTTTTGGATTCATTGATTCTTGTTGGTATCGGCATAAAGTCTTCTCTTATGCCACTTGGAAGAAAATGTCTTTCAGTTATTACTCTAGTTTTAAGAGAGAACCTCAAAGAGGATAGGACCTGTTTGAAGAGGAAGCTTGAAGGCCATCTTCATGTATACTCATAGGTGACATCGTTCTTACTTTTTGTAAATTTATTTTTCAAGTTTTATCAATATAAGTTTTGGGTTCTCTTCCCCCCATAAAAAAATGCTTTCAAATTGGTTGTTTCATAGGTGTATTGGATGGATTTATAACCTATTAACAATGCGAAAAGTTTGATATTGTTGTTTGATATTGTGATATCTTCTGTAGAATCAAAGAGAAGGCTCTAGTTTGAAGGTTCCCCTTATCTTTCCCTATCCGTAATGGGCTATAGATAAAGTGACTCTATCAAGGTTTTACTTTTCCCTTCTTTCAGATTGTTAATCATTGCATATTAGAGAAAAGAGGTGATAGTGCTTCAAGCACCCTCATTAAGCATCCTTCAAAAATTTTGTTTGCATGAATAGTTCCAACCTATTAACATAAGTTATTTTATACTTTCTAGCACAAAATAGCCCACGACATAATGTCGACTCCACCAGGGAAGGAATCCATTATTTCTTCTTTTAGTCAGATTTGAGATAATATCAAAACCATTTGGAGCCCCTGCCCCTAGGTCACTCACATTTGACAATTTTACTATCTTGACACTCCAACTTTCAATTAAGAGACTAATAACCATCTCATTGTTTCAAAATGTGCAATTTTTTAAATTTTATACTACTAATCTTCAGGTCCCAATTGTTACAATGATTTGCTTCATAAGACTGTGTGACCTACAATATTCTAAACCTATGTTGTTTATTCTCTATTATTTGAGTTCATTGCACCCAATCCATGTTAAATAATAGTTTTATTTATTTATTTTTATGTCTAATTCTAACCAACATTTTCCTCAATTTCATTGTGGGGTATTACATAATTTTCCATTGTTTCGAACTATCTTTTTATGTAGAATTAATTGGTATTATATGATTAATCCTCTTCTTGATTAAATATTGACTTTGTTTTTTACTATTTCATGCATACTCATTGTTTCTCATTAATCTAGAGAAATATATTTTTATGTTTAAAGTATTATTGGTGTAGAGGCACATCTCATCATTTTTGTGTATGATTTTTACCTTGTACTCTTTGCCTATTTGTGGGAACCAAAAGAGAAAATCAAGATTGTTTTTTATCATTGCTGCCTTCAATGTGCATTTGAATTATTGCTTTGGTTTATTTTTCATTATTGGAAATTTCCCCTGACATATGTGACATGTCTACTATATGCCCTATTAATTTCCAACATAATATCTAGATTATCAGT
This sequence comes from Picea mariana, assembly GCA_032191745.1. Classification (NCBI taxonomy): domain Eukaryota; kingdom Viridiplantae; phylum Streptophyta; class Pinopsida; order Pinales; family Pinaceae; genus Picea; species Picea mariana. Next base: position 5,779 of record JASDQU010439146.1, on the reverse strand, counting down.
ACATTTAATTATCAACTCAAGGCTAATAAAGCTTGTGAGATATAGTGAAAAATATATGCAAGATTATGAAATTAATTAACTAGTTGGACATCTTAATCATGACATTATTAACTATCTAGAAATTCAATTCTATTTAGTTAAAAGCAAGAAAAACTAATGATGTACATACTTTCAGATTTTGTAGTATGAGACCTGTAGCAATAGATCATTAACTGATTAAGGATAAAATTAATTCTTGTTGAAACACACACACACACACACACACTTTTCAAATCATAAATAGAACTTGAAAACCACTGAGCTTAAGAAAACATTTAATCAACCAGATGAAAAAAGTAAATATACAATATATGAACATAAATAGAAAATGGATGGCATAAAATAAATGAAAACAAATAAGTTACAACTCTAGTTCCTCCCCAGAGTTGACCGTTACTTGATGGAGCAAGGGGTTGATGAAGTCTATAGTTCACAGTCTACTTCATAAATCAATTTAATCACACAAAATCAAGAAATTGTATCTTTATTATGAAAGTGCAGTCTATAGTAATACTCTCGCTCTTCTTCTCCCTTCTCTATTCTACATTCTACTTTCCAAAGTTTGGCTTCTTCCCGAGGCTCTAATTCATAGAAAAATTGATATCTTTGTGCAGGTAGAAAAACTAAGCGAAAATGAAATTTAAGTCCTAGCCATCTTGGACCACATTTCCTTAAATGGTTGATATATTTATCCACCCTTTCCAAAGACTCACTAAAGTTTGGATAGCTAAAACTATCTTTCCTTTTGGTGTCTTCATCATAATTGTCCCATCTGCATTTACTGGCCAACATAGCATCCATCTTTATTCAACCAATGTGTTTGGTGCAAGAAAATATTGCTTCTTGTTGGGTTTATGTGATTACTTATACTCTTTCTAGTGATTTGAGCAATTCCTGATGTGTTGTAATTATAATAAGAGGACGAGGATACTCTCCATGTATCAAAATTTTGCAATTTTTTTTATTATGTTCAATGGTGTGTTGACCCTAATTCCCCTGTAATTGATTATTCATGAAAGAATTGAAGGCTCTCAACTGTACATCACCAACAAAAGGGTTGGGATTCCATTTTTGGTCATGAATGATGAGTATTTCAAGTTGATATAGTTCACATAGACATATTTTATCCTATTCACTATTGTTGGAAAACACTTTCAAGAATGTTTTTACAGACTTGAGGTCATAAGGTCTATCCTCAACTATAGCTCTGAACTAAAATAAGAAATATTGTTCTTGCAAAAAGACAAATTAGGCAAGCAAATGTCGTCTACAATTTGAGTCTCTATATTTTGGACAGAGGATGGAATGCACCATCGTTCTTCTATATGTACTCTTGTAGAAAGGCTAGTGGGATTAATATCTTCTATATCATATGTTGAATGTCAATCAATAGTGATTGCCTCTATAACTGGTTCATCAATCCTTCATGTTCCAAGTGAATCAACAACAGGTTGATCTATTATATTAGTGGCATGATCATCTACCAAGCCATGATCAATTCCAACAATAGGTTTAATACATGATCCAACAAGTTTTATAGGGTACCCGACAAGTTTTGTAATGGATCCAATGAGTTATGTAGTGGAAACATTAGGTTCAGAAGAGGTTTCAGTAGAATAAGTGGTAATCAACTCATCAATTGCAGTTTTCAAGGATGCTTCTATAGCAGTCGTTGTGTCTATTGCTCCCATAGAAATTGGGGTCTCTATTGCTTCTGTAGCAAATGTTTCATTACCACAGTCACCTTCAATAGAAAGTGAACTAGTGAACATATCTAGAGCTTAAACAAGGGTGTCCACCCCAACATGTGACTTATTCCCTTCTAAATTTTGTTTGAAAGTGTTCAATTTATGTTTTAACCATCTATTTTCCTTCCTTAATTTATATTCTACTTTCAAAGAGTACAATAGGAAGGTCTTTTGTGTAGCTTACCTAGTAAGAAGAAAGGCACCCCTTTTCTTGTTTGCTTGGCAGGTTTTGCAACAAAATGTTTGTGATCTTTTGTAGCTACAGTCCCTTCTTCTAAAAAGTAATATATAGGACTATCAATCATATCTCCACCATTTATGTGATTTTTCCTTGAAATTCTTGAGGAGAGTCTTCTTTCGCATCAACTTGTTATGTAGCAGGTTCTTGTGGAGTAGTAACATTCGTCTCATAGGGAGTTGCTTCAGTTATTTATTCTACCATTAGTTCTTGTGTAGAAGCATTAGGGATTTTTGAGACTTGTTCTTGTGTAGCAACTACAGGGCCTATAGATGTTGGTTCTTGTGTAGCAACACTTGCTTCATTTCCCTTATTAACCATATTATCTACGTATTCAATAGAAGTATATGTCGTTGGTTCTTGTGTGACAACCACATGGATTTTTGGTACTAGTTCTTGTGTAACAATATCAATTTTATCTAGAGAACTTGTTGTTTCTATTGTAGTAGTAAATTTGGTCCTCTTCTCCTTTGGAACAAAAACTGAAATCCTATTAGTTGTGGGCCTTGTTCTTTTCTTTGTCAGTGTTATTGTTCTCATGGTATTAGGAACTTCCTCAATAATGGGGGTATGGATGAATCTTCTCCATTTGAGGGTAGTCTCCTGTACTATCAACATCACTATCATCCTAAATATAAATTGTGGGATGCATTTCTTGTTCAAATCGATTAAAAATAGTTTGTTGTTACTTGATTGTCTCCTCCTTTTGTTGTTCATGTTGTTCCTCCCCATGTTATTCATTTGCTTCCTCTTTTTCTTCATGATGTTTGTATTTTTCTTCTACCTCTTCTTCATGATGTCCATATGTTTCAACCCTTTCTACTCTTTGTATTTGAGGAGCCCTTTGTAAGAAAGATTCCCGTGTTTGATGTGTTTTGGATAAGGAATCCAAAACCAATAGTTTTATTAACCCATTATGAGTGACATTTGCAGCAGGGTTTTTGGTTCTTCTAACATTCTAAGTTGATAGTTGTAGGATTTTTAACAAAAAGTAGAAAACATTGATCAACCTCTAATGTTGTAGGTGTGCAAGAAGATTGAAATGTTACCCAAATAAGAGGTTGTGCCTCCCTTCACTGGTCGAGTACTTATCAACATAAATAGGTGACAATCAACCATGGATAACACAAGGAAAGGAATTGTACAACATTATTCCCATTTGTGATAGTCTCATCCCCAAACAAAATGTCAAGACGAGCTTTATTCAACATAACCTTTCTTCGAAACCACCTCTCCCCTACTTGTGGTAGGCCCGTCACCCTAGCAATGGTTTCTTCATCAATTCTAAGATGAATCCCAAAATATGTTAGCTAAAATATGTTAGCTAGCTTGCTTGAAGAAAAATATGATATACCTCTAGATTATTTTGCAATTTAGCCAAACGTATAGGTTTGTATCGCACAATAGAGCCTCCCATGTTAGAGTAGCAATGTTTAGTAGCAAATGAATGGAAGTAACAATAAGCATTGTCCCATAGTAACAGTGGATGAATAATGTCTCAAAATAATAGCATAAACCATGCAGACAACACTCAATTGAAGAGAACAATGACAACTGGTTTACCAAAAGAGGAATATAAATGAAAAATGGCAAGTCAAGAGTCAAAAAAGATGTTAGTAATGCCCAAATCAAGTAAAATGTGATGGACATGACTAGGTTGGGTACAACATGCAGGATGGTGAAAAGAAAATTTTGAGAAAGGTGGGTAAAATAATTGTAAGAACGTTGATAAGGAAAGATGACATCAAAATATTCATAACGAATTGAATACATGTCTTCTTCTAATTGAAAGGCATACGACTTGGATTCGACTAATGAAATGAGGGTAATAGAAAATTAATGAAATCGTAAGTACACATGAAGTGGTGCATACCTTTTTCCTTACCAAGATTTACAATGATGACTGGAGCAATCAGTCGACAACAACGTGGCAAGAGTGGTAGCAAAAAATTGACATGATCGGTGCATGATTTCACAATAAGGATTCATAGAAAACAAGGCTTTGCGGCAAGTAAGGATATACAACAAACAAATATCTATAGTAAAAAGGACTCCATCGCAAGGATATGATCCATAACAAATTAGGTTCTTCTACACTAATGTTCAACAACACACATGATCCATAATAATAAAAATTTGGTAAAACTGATGTTTCATAGCATATAGGATCCGTAGCAACAATGATGTATAGAAAGTGATGAATTAGATTTGCAATAATTCGTACAATGGACTCCATCCAAGTCCACAACAATCTATGAAAGCTGGTTTTGCAAAAAAAAGTGAAATCGGGTTCTACATCAAATGATGAAGTCAAAAAAATCATGAATCATTGATAAAATGTTCTCTTTTTTTCTTTTCTTTTTATTATTATTTATAAACTCAAATAATGTTCACTATTATGTTGTTTTTCAAACAATATTTGTCCAATTGTGCCCCAAAAAGGGTTTCCACAACTAGAACCGTTATGTCTTTTTTAACATGTTGAGAAAATCACAAAATAGAAAGCCCAAATGGAATAACCATTGTACTTACAATCTCTATAACTACTAAGATCTATTAAAAAGGCATCTTTGGAAAATGGCTTCTAAACAGCCTCAATCGGTAGCCATTGACCATAATAGGTATGTAGTTTTCATCCATGGTGCATAACTTGATAGTACCATTATCATATATAACATCTACCTCATTCAACCCTAACCAACAGGTACAAAATTTACCTTTCAAATATTTAGACTTGGAATCATACAAGAGGGCCCAATCCCCAACATGAAACTTTTTCTTCTTAATGAATATAGCATGCCACTTTTTTCTCTATTGTTGGACAACATATGTATTGTGCAAGGAAACTTGACGTAACTCATCAAGTTCATTAATTTGGTTAAGTCAGTGCTTTTGAGCTTCTAAAAAATTCAAGCCAACTTGCAATGCAGTTCTAAGTGTCTTAAATTCAAACTCAATTGGAGATACACCATGTTTATCATACACAAGATCATAAAGGGTAAAATATGTGGTATTCCACCATGTGGTGCGGTAAGTCCATAAATATTATTGAAGTCTATTAGTCCAATCCTTGCAATGAATTTGCATAGTCTTGGTCAATATGGACTCTAGAACCTTGTTGGTGACTTCTACTTTCCCATTAGCCTATGGATGATAAGGTGTATATGTCCTGTTAGTAATAATTCTAGTCATGGGTTCGAGAAGCTTTCGGCCCCGCTAGTCGCACAAATGCTCAAGCGCAGCTCGAAGAGTTTCTGTTTTGTTTTTCCAAGTAGCGGGTCAAGCGAGTGGGCAAAGTTTTGATATTGGCAGCCGTGATCCATCCACGAAGCAGATCAACGGTCATCGGGATCTCGGGGTTGTAAATTCACCCGACATTTAGCAGTAAAGGGGTCCTTTCTATTGGGAGGATAATTATAAGCCGTCTGATCCAAGGGCGCGTGTCGCAAGGACTGGCCATCTCGGCGTTTCGCCCATCGTGACTTCAACACACAAAGGGCAGCCTTATTATTTCGCGATACGCGAAGTGCTGGGAGCATCGGGAAAATTGGGCCCATAGAAATGCCGAAAGGATCAGAGCCGTTCTTCAGAGGAGACACGTGGCGGTAGATCTCGCAGAGTCGGGGATCGGGGAATTGAAGTTCCCGTGCACATAGCAGCAGGAATCGCGATATGCCGATGCGCGATTTCCCGACAGAGCTAAGGACAGGTCATGTGGATCATATTTTAGCCGGTAGGGGCTAGCCCCTAGGGC
>JASDQU010439145.1:197387-210102 GCA_032191745.1 Picea mariana | reverse complement strand
CACTATGGAGTTTCCTTTGGCACTATGGCCTGAACGAGGAAATCTCCTACCTTCTTTGTTATGCTCTCAAAATACCACTCCTTGGATGCTCTACTAACCTATGGAACAAGTAAAATACAAAAGAATGGAACCCTTTCTCCTCCTAGCGGCTTGGTATTTAACATATCCCAATAGTTGTCTAGGGTTAGGGTTTTGAAATCCTCAACCCTCAATGAGTGATCAGGTTTGGACCTTTTAGAATCCTCTTGAAATTACAAACGTGGATAACCCCATATGTATGAGTAATGGGGGATGATGTGCCATTCACTCATACCATGGTGGTCAACAAGGTAGGTCAACTTGTGGGAGGCATAACTTTTGCATACAATCTTTGATTGAGGTGTTTTATGCTTCGTTGGAAAGGTATCATAGTGTAGAACATTGTCGAGGGTGTGTGCTTACATTTCAGACACTGTAACCCCAAAAAAATCCATTTAGTTCCTCAAAATGGCTCCATATGGTTCTAGACCCCATTGTTCCAAACTAGGACCTTCAACTAAAATGGCTCTACAAGTCAATTCCTACAAATGTTTTCACCTATAAAGTACCAAGATAGATGAAAAATTATAAAATGATCCAATCTGGATCATACCTCCCCATTAATGGAGAATTTTGGTCCCCAAAATATTTATTGAATGAGGTGAGAAACGTTTTTCTCTACCTTCTCCCTGGAGCACCATTTTTCTTTGTCTAGAAGTTCTCCTTTCAACCTAGTCTGCCAAAGGTCAAGTTTCCCATATATTGTAGTTTTGTACTTCCTCTATGAAATTATGTCTTCTATGTTAGGTAGGACCTACTCCACCTCCTGAGCCAACATCGAAGGATCATATATTTTCAAATTATCCACATTCACTAATGATTAAATGCACATGTATGGGGATAGACTAAGTCTGTAGGAATTATCTCCCACCTTCTCCAATACCTCAAAAGGACCACACCATAGATCCTTGATCTTCTTAATAAGGCCTTGTATTATTTCTTCAGTTCTAACCAAACTTCATTCTCACTTTGAATGAATTACCGGTTCTTTGTTGATCATGTCTGGCCTTACACTTTTCATGTGACTTCTTCAATGTCTCTTGTACTTGAAAATGGATATGTTTAACCTCTCCAACAAATGTATTTACTTTCAAAGCTTCTCCTATGATTTCTTCCCTCACTCCTCCATGTTGTCCATATACAACATCCAAAGTTCAAGGCATTAAATACCCAAAGAAAGTTTCAAAATGGGACTTACCAATAGAAGTGTGGAATGCTCTATTATAAGAGTGTTGAATATAGATCATAGTTTTGTCCCAATCCTTCAAATAATTTTTATTTTAACTCCTCAAAATTTTTACTAACATCTCGTTGACTACTTTTGTCTACCCATCTGCCTATGGATGAAATTCTTTATATCTCTTCAACTTTGTGTCTAGATTCTCCCTAAGTGTAGTCCAAAAGGTAGTGAGAAATCCAATATCCATGTTTGAGATGATGCTCATCGGTATCCCAAAGTACACCTAGACCTATTCAAAGAACATGTTTGTTGCATGTTGTCCTTTTGATGATATTTTTACAAGGCATAAGAATGCACATCTTTCTAAACCTTTCAACTACCACAAAAATATAGTCATATCCCTTCTGAGTTGTTGGTAAACCACCCACAAAATTCATGGAAATGCTTTCCCAAGGTCAAGTGGGTACAGGTAAGGGATGGTATAGACCTTGATTTCTATTATTGGTCTTGCTTGTACAACAAATTGTGCATCCTCTAATATATTTTGCTACATATTATTACATTCTAGGATAGTACACATACCTTTGTAAGTTAGCAATTGTCTTACCAACACAAACATTATGTCCCACAACCTTGGAGGTGTGAACCTCTTTGATAAGTTGTAATTTTTCACCTTTAGGAACATAGAGCTTGTCTATCTTATAAAGTAACCCTTTCTGGAGATAATAGTCAATCTTATGGCCACCTTATTCTACATGAATTTGGCCCTATAGCTTCTAGAACACCTCCTTGAAGTCCTCCTCTTCTGTGTATGCCTCTTTGTATGCATGATGGGTGAAAGGATCCATGTGCATAAGAGCTCCCAAAGTTGTAATATTGGATGTGGGTGGCCTTGAAATAATGTATTTCAACTTATTAGTGTCTCCCTTCTTATACTTGATGACTAGATGAAATTGCTACAAGACCCTGTCCACTTGTAATGCCTAGTTTGTTGAAGCTTACTCTAGGCCTGCAAATACTGCAATGGTTAGTGATCTGTGTGGATAATGGTTTCCTTTCCCATTAGATAGTGATTCCACTTCTTAATAGCTTTAACCAGGGTATAGAGTTCCTTATCATATGTAGGGTGGTTCAAAACTCCCCCAAGAAACATCTCATAATGATAACATACTGGATTACCCCCTTGCATAAAAACTGCTCCCATAGCATACCCACTTACATCTGTCTCCACTTCAAACAACTTCTACAAGTTAGGTAATGTGAGAACTAGTGCATAAATGCTATTTCATTTTATCTCATCAAAATATTTATGGTGATATTTCCCCATTGGAAACTCTTACTACTCGTTGTTATGGTGTGGAGTGGTGCAACTACTTCTGAAAAAGAAGCTATGAAATTCCCCAATAAATATCCTAACTTCAATGACATTAGTAGGGACTAGCCATTTTATGATGGCCTCCATATTTGTAGGATCTATCTTAAGCTCCTCTCCACCGATCACATACCCCAATTTTCCTAGTGACTGTTGATAAAACTCACATTTCTTAAGGTTAGCTAGCAACCGGTTCTTTTTCAAAGTCTCCAATTCCTGCATGATATGTGACATGTGCTCCTCCCAAGTAGATCTATAAACCAATGTATAATTCAAATACATTATAAAAAATGAATCTAAATATGGGTGTAATACATCATTCATCAATCTCATAAATGTAATTGGTGCATTACATAAACCAAAGGGCATGACCAGCCATTCATACAAACCTTTCCTTGTATTGAAGGTGATATTGTAGGTATCTTCTTCTTTGACATGTACCTGGTGGTATCCTGATTTGAGATCCAACTTGGTGAAGTAATTGGGATGATGCAAATGGTCTAACAAATCATTGATCCTAGGTAAAGGGTGCCAATTCTTGAGTGTAATCGTGTTCAAATCTCTGTACTAGATACACATTCACCAATTCCCATCCTTATTGGGTATGATGACGATAGGTGAGATACAAGGTGAGGTTCTTGGTGGAATTACTCCTTGCTCCAACAACTACTGCAACATTTTCTTCACTTCGTCTACTTCGAGAACATATTGTCTATACAACACAATATTTGGTAATGGGGAGTCACATTACAAATGTATCTCATTCTCCACTTTCCTCTTAGGTGGAAGTCCTTTAGGCTCCTAGAACACTCATGTGTATTCCTGCAATAATTCCTACAGTTGTTGTTTATGATTTTTAGTACATCCCTCCAGGGATGCCTTTACTCTTGTTGATTCATCACTTGGTTGATTCTCTCATAATAAAAGAAAAACATACTTCTTATTTGAAATAATCAACTTTTTGGCACTTACCGATGAGATATTCAATTTACCTTTATGCACATTTATGATGAAAGAATTCCCTACATCCTTCACCAGGCTGTACTAGTTTTCTCTTCACATGGATCACTTGAAGATCACATCCCTAATATACCTGTATTGGATTCCAAACCATACACCTTACATGTCAAGGGCTACTACATGTAACTCCACTTCATCAATAAAATCTACACTTACAACAAATTTGATATTACACTGTTTTGTGACCTTGATCTATACATCCTTGTTTACCCACCCCAATGGATATGTGCTAGGATGATTATCAACCTTGAACCCAATATTGTTGACCAAATTGGCTGCTATGATATTTTCCTGTGAACCAAAATCGAATTGTGTCTACCTTGGTCTTCTTGACCTGCATCTTGATTTGGAAGAATTGTTTCATCTTCTTCTCTTCCTTGTGAGGAAGGCTACTCAAATTCACCTCCTTCTACATTGAAGTGTAGGAACTATTCTCATCCACATATTAGTTTATATCTACTTAATTGATTAAATTCATGGCTATAAGGTTCTTCTTCTTGGAATCTTTCTTACGGTTCTTAGGGTTCAGCTCTAGATGTAGTTTCAAACACTTTTCCTCGGTGTGTGTTGTAATCTAGGGAAAAGTACAAGAGTGTTACCAGTAGTTCCTTACATAGAGAAACATATATGATACATTATTATAGACACACAAACATAAACATACATGGAAGCATACACAAAGTAGTGGGAGAATCAACAATATGAACTTTATTTATAATAACAAGCAACCTTTCCTCTACTACAAATTCACATATATATACTTGTGTATGCAGTTACCTATCAGTTACAACTTCTTAATTTATTTGTTTGGCCGACTCTAACTATCTATTCGTTCGTCTCCTATACTTGAATTATGCAGTCAACTTATTTGGTTGACTGGAGGGTCCAGTCAGTAGGGACGATTAGCCCCTACAACATCTCCCCCCTCCTTAATTCCTTACTCATACCAAGAAAGTGGACAGGTATGACTATTACATTGATAAGAATTTATAAGAAAATGTTACAATTTTTGAAATGAGAAAGAGAATATTAAGAATGATTGTCTTTATTGGATCTTTCGCTATTCCCTCTTGATAATATGTTAGATTCTTTCATGTTTTTGTTGAAGAAAATTTATAAGAGCATAAGATATTTTTATATGATGAAGAAGTACACTTTTATCAGCCTGAGCTCAGTCAATATGGATCCTTCAAGCTAGTTCGGTTGGTGCAGAATGTGTGTTCCTGGATTGGGGCTATCTCTCTCAATACTTGGTTATATCACCACTCTCGTTGGATGACTGTAGTTTTTTTGGTGATCTATTGGCTTCCTCAATCAATTGAAAACTTGCATTCCTCCCAGGAACCATCAAGGTGCACTCTATTGCAACTTCAATGATATGCCATCTCTAGAGGATCTTATAATTTGAACTTCGGGGATCCCTCTTGTTTCACATATCTTCTCACCTCTTTTGTCATTTATCGTGCTCCAATTTCTGAATATCAGTTAAGGTGTTGTGGATATGCATTCATCATGTAATCTTCCCTCTAGATTCATACTTGTCTCTAGTTTCATTTATTCTGCCTTCTAGACCAAGTAATAACTAATAATCCCAAGCTAAAGAAAAACCCCAAGGTTCTTTTTTTGTCTACTACACTCCCTTCCCAATATAAGTCTGTATATACCTACAACTCCACTCCATATTCTTTAAGATACCTCAATCCATACTTCATTGTACCTCTCAAGTACCTAAACACATGATTCATTGTTATCCAATACACCTACCTCAGATCCACCATGAACTGACTCAAGATGTTAACAAAAAAGCATGTATTTGTCCTGGTATCGACCAAATACATTAAGGACCCTGTTAGATACTTGTATACCTTGGGATCCACCAATTTTGAATATGAAGTGATAACATTCTTCATATTGGTAACCATAGGTGTAGTCATTGGTATACAGTCCTCGATCCCGAATCTACTCAAGATATCAACTACTTACTTCCCTTCACCAAGGAATATCTCTCTCAATGCATTCCATACCTCTAACCCAAAGAAATAATGCATCAAGAAATATCCTTCATCTTGAAATCACTAGATAAATCTGATTTGCACCTTGCAATAATATCCTCTCCACTTGTGAGAAACAAATAATCAACGTATAAAACCAATATGAGTGGATCAGACCCAACAAGTATGAATTACAAGTTAGGATCTGCCTCACTCTTCATAAATCCCATACTCTGCAAGTAGTACAAGTTAGGATCTGCCTCACTCTTCATAAATCCCATACTTTGCAAGTATCTTTCAATCCTGGAATACCATGCCCTAGGTGCCCGTTTGAGTTCGTACAAGGATTTATTAAGCCTACACACATGAGAATCCCCCCCATGTACCTAAAATCCCTATGGTTTCTCTATTTTACTTCCTCCTCAATAATCCTATTGAGGAAAAAAATATTCACATCCATCTGATGTATCCTCCACCTCGTAAATTAAGCAATAGAAATAACAACTCGAATATAATCATACCTAGATACTGGAGCAAATGTATCCTCATATTTCACTCCCTCTTTCTAGGAGAAATCTCTCACCACAAACCTCTCCTTGAACTTCTTTATGCTACCATTTGCAACATGTTTGATCTTGTAGAGCCACCTGAAACTCACAACTAACTTCCCCTCTAGTATCAGAACTATGTCCCAAAAATCATTACTCATAATATAGGTGTACTCATCTACCATGGCATCCCTCCATACCCATTGATCCACTACTTCCTCAAAACTAGAAGGCTTATCATAAACGATGTTAATCATAAGAGCCATATAGTTCAAAAACTTCCTTTGAGGCTTGCGCTATCTGACCACATTCCTAGGAGCCTCACCAGCATCCCTTAATGTTTGTAATATCCACCTAGGTCTCATGATAGGATTGGAAGGGGATAAGGCCTCCTGCCTACTTGAAGTCTCAACTAATTATTATTTCTCATCCTTCGAATCCTATTTCTCCTTATCCTCTATCTCTGTTGATGACTCCTCAGATATCCTATATTCCAAGTTCTCCTCGAACTTAACATATCTACTCACAATTGTATTCCTCTACACTAGAATGAATATCTTGTAAGCCTTTGAGGTCTTTGTGTACCCCACAAAAAATACCCTTCTATCTTGAAGGCTCTAGCTTCGTCCTCTTCTCTGTAGGCACATGGATGTATACTAGACAACCAAAGATCCTCCAATGTCCTATCTCTGGATTCACTCTTGAGAATGCCTCCTTCGAAGTCTTGTCCCCCAATATCTTGTGAGGAATCATGTTATACACATATATTTTTGTGTTACATGCCTCTTCCTAAAGAAACATATGCAAATCTTCGTCATGTATCATAGCCCCGGTAGAAGAAATGATGGATCGATTATTTCTCTCCACAATCCCAATTTGTTTTATGGTTGTATGATACTTTAAGCTCCCTCTTGATCCTTTCGTCCTTACAGAAATACTTGAAGTCATTGGAGGTGTACTCTCCCCAATTATATGACCTCAAGACATTGATCTTATTCCCTTTCTAGTTGTCCACATGAGCTCTAAACTCCTGAAACCGAATGGATACCTTATCCTTGGACTTCATAAAGAAGATCTAGGTTTTCTTGGAAAAATAATCAATAAATGTCACATAGTATGATGATACTTGTACTGATGCTACTGACATCAGCCCACTCACACATGAATGGATAAGATCCAATATCCCCTTGGAACTACTCTCTCTACTTGGAAAAGAATCCTTGGCATTCTTTCCAAGTGCACACCCTCTGAACACTCCCTACTGCTCAATAATGAACTTTGGAAGATCTTTAACAATCTCCCTAAAAATCGATAATTCCCTATAGTGTAGGTGTCCCAACCTCATGTGCCACAACTCACATAGGATGTCATTGTTGTGTACCAAATCCTGAACATGCTTTCCCTGCAACCTATACAAAGTTCCCTCTCTAACCCTAATGACCACTGTTGTGTCTGGGATATCTTTATCTAGACGTATGAGTACTTTCCCTCTCTAAAACGTAATGGAAAAACCCATGTCCTCCATCGTTGACGCTGAGAGAAAATTATCCTTCACATCTAGTATGTAAATCACATCTTGGGCATCCAATGAACCTCCTGACTCAATATGGAACATAGTTGTTCCCTCTCCCTTCACTGCATACTTGTAATCATCACCAAGTTGTTCATGAACATCTAAGTCGCTCTCTATCAAAATGATAAATATCTCTCATTCTTCTATCATATGATGAGATTCACCCCTTTCCAAGTACCATGCACTCCTATTAGTTGTGTTAGTAGAAAGGAAAGAAACCAATGAGTAATCCTTCTCAAAATTTGTTGTAAACTCATCATGCTACATCATTGCTGATGTTGTTTTCTACGTATTGCATTTACCCTTCTTCTTCTCCATACACTGAGATGCATAATTTCCATTCTTATGTCATGAGAAGCACTTGATTTTACTCAAGTCCTTTTTCTTCCCTGGCTATGATGATCCTCTGACATTGTTACCATTCTTTCTATAACTCTTTCATTTTTCCTTTGTTTTCCTATTGACAAGAGACAAGCTCTCATCACTACTTCCCTAGTTGTTTCTTTTAGACTCCTCTTGAGTCTCTTTCTAGATACAATCATCCCAAAGTATCCACCAATCTGGGAGATGTTCCCAAGTGCAAGATCCCTTAAAAAATGGTTCCCAAGACTTGGGAATACCATTCAATGCCACATTCATGATCTCTGCATCCTCTGTTTTCTCCCCTATGGTTGCAAGTTGATCACATACTTGTGTGATCCTCATGAAATATCTAGAAACATTGCCATATCTAGACATATGCACCAATCTAAGTTTATTCCTTCAAACCATCTTCATATTCATGCTAGTGCTATGGAATAAATCTACAAAGGAAAAAAACATCTCTTTGGTTATTTTCTTCTCAAATAAGTGAAGAAGAAATACTAGAAACCAAATCATGCACACATAAACACCAATATTTTTGGGTAGATACCCCTCGAAAAAACTTAGAGGGAAAACTAATACTGAGAATGATCATATTATGATAAAATTAGGGCTCTCATAACAAGGATAATGTCCCACTAAGAGAAATACAATTATAGACAAACCTAGAAAAGACTAATTTGTTGTACTCAGACCCAAATATGGCATGATTTTCAAGGTTTATGTTCCTTTTCTTATGTTATACTATGTATATGTGCTTGTCTCCAGTGTGACCTGCATACATGACCTCAAGGACTATATGAAAAAATATGTATGACTCAATTGTTTCTTATGGAGTCATTCTGTTAAAACCCACTTGTGGTTTCCTTTGTTCTCTCTTCTCCTTGACCCGATCTCTATATGGAAGTCCTTCTCCACGTATCCAAGATCTCCTTGAATCACATTCCTTTGTGATCATAGCCTAAATTTTCATCAAGTGTCTTCTCCTTTACCCTATCATTTTCTTTATTGATACAAGTGGAAATTTTTGGCCACCCACCTATTCCACTCACTTAGCATACAGTTTCCATTTTGGTAGTTTTTCTATGGTTTTTTGGATCACAAACTTCTAGGGCCCTAAATGTCATATTTTTTACATGAAAGCACCCAATAGATGCTAAAGGCTTGTATTGGGCCATTCAGGATGTGTACTCCTCAACTATACCTTTCTGACGAGGTATCAAGCGCCCCAAATGGAGATCGTATGCAAAAGTTACTCCCTAGGGAAGTTGACATATCAACTACCCCCTTTAGGGTCCACAAACCTTTTAGTGTTTCATATTCTAGGGTTAGGTTTTTGGATGTTTAGGGTTTTATCATTTATGCTTTATGTCAAAAATGATTTGGGAGTCTCATTGTAAATATATTCTTGCAAATTCACGTAGATGTCACATATCTTCTCAGAGATAAGCTACCACCATTCTAGTGAGTACATTTCACTCTATATTTTCTTTTGCATCCTATGCATATTTCAGTCTTTAATAGAAATTAAGTATCATTGTATATATGTGTTTCTTTCTTATTTGTTTTTCATTGTTTTCCCTCATAAATCTAGATCAGTGGTATCAAAGCAGTCTACTCTTTATTTTTTTCTCGGTGCATGTCCCCAATGAGGTCAAGGTATCACTCATTGGGACTCAAACTGGTTGAACCTTTGGAAGACCTTCTTCACCGACCCCGATGACAATTCATGGCAGAGGAACAAAGAGATGAGGGAGTAAGAGACCGTATTAAGTTGTTTCTCACGGAAGTCCTCATGAAACATAGGAACAAGATGATGCATCACTTTTCCAAAATCCTTCAGTGGTTGCCGACAACAACAGAGGCATCTTCATCAAGTGGCCATTGTGATGATTTTAGGGGCTAAATTTCTCTCATGGGATAATTTTCCATGTTTTTTCCAAAAATGAGATTTGTTATTTTAAAAATGATTTGCCTAAATTCTACAGGATAAAATTATTTTACCTTAAAAATCACCAAAATTTTATAAAAACTATATAAAATACTTAGAAATTTGAATATTTTTACAAAAATATCACCAAAAATTTATAGTTGACATATGAAGGATTAGTAAGATTCGCCAAGGTTTTTACATTTTAAAATAAATTTCCATCCTCAAAATCATCCCTGCCCCAATTTGGAGGCGTCACCCCTTTCAAGGTACAAGTTCATTTTGATATTCCCATATTTGAAGGTCATATAGACATGGATGCTTTCGAAAAGAGTTAAATATGCTAGAAGGTTATTTATCTGTCCACAATTTTTCCAATAAGGAAAAGATCAACACCTTTTCACTCCTTAAGGCAGTACCCCCTGTGTTTTCGTGGTTGTTGATCGATTTTCCAAGATGGTGATTGTGGTCGCCTGCAAGAAGAGCATCACAACAAAGGCCATTGCCAAGCTCTTCTTTGAATGAGTGTGGGTACATTTTGGGATACCACAAACCATCACCTCCAATTGGGACAACTGGTTCCTCAGCACATTATGGTCGAGCCTATAGTCATGGTTGGACACCAAAATCACCAAATCCACGACCTTCCACCCCAAAATGGATGGCCAAACCGAGGTCATCAATAGGATGATCGTGCATATTTTTTACATGTACAATTCCAATCATCCACGCACATGGGATGATAGTCTTCCCTATGTTCAACACAGTTACAAAAGAGCCATACATAACTCAACTGACCACAACCCCTTTCAGGTGGGGTTGGGATTTCAACCATTGGGTCCCATGGATGTTGCACTACCCCTTGCATCCACACAGGAAGAATTGTCCCATGCACAAACCAAAACTGACAAATCCACTCAATTCATTGAATGAATCCAACACATCTGCCGAAAAGTTCAGGATATTTTGCAGAAGTCCAATTCCAAGTACAAGCAACACCATGATCAACATTGGGTGCCACACAAGTTTTGGGTGGGAAATAAAGTTTGGTTGCACTTGTAGAAAGAATGCCTTACAAAACCCCATCAGAAGCTTTGGCCACTCCACTATGGACCCTATACCATCACCAAGGTTGTGGGTGACAATGCTTTTGAGATCAATATTCCCCCTTGCTTGGCTTGCACCCAATGTTTAATGTGGACCTCCTTCGACCATACTTTCCATCATTATTGGACACCTCAGAGGTAGCATAACAGTTGACACTGACAAAGCTCAACCTTTATTGAATGGAACAAGCATCCACTGATCATATCATGGACACATAGGTCGAGAGCACTCGCTAACATAAGTTTCAACTTTATCGTGTTGTCAAAGCAGGGAAACTCCTACACCAACACAAGTGGCTAACCCGGGGCCAAATTCAACAGAAATTTCATCATCTAATGGGGGAACTCAATGCAATGGAGACCATTTCTTCCTAAGGGGGGAGGATTGATTCAAGTGGATATCGGTGGCCACCCACCTATTCCAATTGGCTCACATACATATTTAGTCTTGGCAGTTTCAGTTTTCATCTTGGCATTTTTTTTCTAGATTTTCGGGTCCTAAACTTTTGGGGCCATTTTGAGGCCCTAAACAACTTTTTTTGGGCATGCCACAGTCTCACTATAAATAGAGTTAGAGTGTGACAACATAATGTGTATTCCTCAGATATACCTTTCCAATTGGCTATCGTGCACCTAAAACAAAGATCGTATGCAAAATTTACGACCCCGAGAAGTTGATGTACCAACTTACCCCAATGGGGCACACATGAATTTTGGCACTCCATCTACTAGGGTTAGGTTTTTAGATGTCTAGCATTTTGGCATTCATGTTTGATGTAAAAAGGCCTTCAGAGCCTCATTGTACTCATATTCTTGTGAATGAGCGTAGCCATCACATCTCTTCTCAGAGATAAGTTGCCACCATTCTAGCAAGCTTGTTTCAATCTGCATTTTACAGTTTCATCATATTTCTTACTTAATATAAGTGAAGCTTTATTGTATCCCTGTTATCATTCACTCTGTCTCTATGTTAATATTATAGATCTATTTTTTTCATTTTTTTCCTCTCATAAATCCAAAAAAGTGATTTCTTGAAATTTTTACAGGAAATCCCTCAACAAGTGTGGTTCTTCGCAACCCCAACACTATAGATGTTCTTTCTTTGGTTCCTCTACTCTTTCTCCTAGTTTCTCTATGGGATTATTTCCACTTTGAGATGGAAAAAAAAATTGATGCACACTTTTTCTTGGCTGACAAAATTGTGCACCTTTCCTTGAATTATTATATGGAAAGGACTTGAATCCCTTCTTCTAGAATCCACTCTTATCCTTTCTCTTCCAATCCTTAAAAGGATCTTGTTTGTGCCTAGATTGGTCATAACAACACTTGGCCTTTCTTACAATGTCCTCCAAATTATTTGGCTGATCAAATTAAATTATGTCCTAATAGGACTATGGCAATCCACTGAGAAAACGTTGCACTCTCTCTTTTTCATCTTTGAGGTAAGGAACATACCTTAGTAGTTTCATGAGTCTTTTAGCATATGCGTCTATAGTAAGTTGACACAGCTTATGCTCATGGAATTCATTTATTTTTTCATCATAATACTTCTTT
>JASDQU010439145.1:186389-196921 GCA_032191745.1 Picea mariana | reverse complement strand
GTTACTTTTCCCAACAATTTCAGACTTCTTTTCCAAAACTATTCGAATGAAGGATTCTTCGTCATAAATATTCTGAACTCCCAGACTCTTCATCTCCTGCAATATTTTCAACATGAATTCTTTTTTGTCTGGAAGCTCATTTAACCACGTCTCAGATTTGAGCTTCTCATGTGACATCATTCTGCTCACGAACAACATTTCCTGCTCATGATCCTCCAGCCTCACTTTGTTGACACTTTCCATCTGCTGGTACTTGCATGCATGCTCATGGCGAGGAATTTGTGAAGTTCTCTTCATATAAATCTCCACAGTCTCGTACGAATTACTGCCATTTCCTTGCTGGCAGTATCCGCCATTAACTAACTGAGACTTCTTCAGCTTATCAACGACGTCGACTATTGCATTATCCGTGGACTGATCATGACCTAAATCACGTCTATTCCTCATCATTTTTTTCTCAGAACGGTAGCCTCTATAGTACTGTCTCTGCCCCTCCATGTCTAACGAAATCACACAGCTTGAAGAGCTAATCACACAAAAAGGAACCGGAATTAGCCTACAATACTCTCAACGCTCGATGTAGTTTGTAATTGATCGAAGGACAAAACGCCATTTTATAGGAAATTTTACATCTGGAACTCATATTCTATTCTTTGTCGATCTGAAGAATTCGATTCGTACTGTATATGATTCTATGTGAATTCTAAGTTTTCTTGACGTTTTTATTCTTTCTTATCAACATTACTGTTATTCGTTTTACTATTAAAGACAGGCGGTCTGTATACAGAGGCCCAACTATAAAAACACAATAGACCAAAATTCAAAGTGCCCTTATAGGTCGATTGATTTTGCGAGATACTATAGCTTCTGTTAGTGTTTTTTCTAAGTATAGGTAACTATATTACTGTATCAAAGTGCCCTTATAGGTCGATTGATTTTGTGAGATATTATAGCTTCTGTTAGTGTTTTTTTGTGAGTATAGCTAATTATATTACTGTAAAGTTATAATAAAAAAAATTATTATACCATGGCTTTTTGAGTTGCGTTTATTAATATATTTGAAGAGAGGGATTGATTTGTCACCACGGGAAATTAGGTCAGTCCCACCATAACCAGTTTTAAAAGGAAAAACAACAATAACATAAAAGGAAAACAGATGCTGCACCAACCTATTAGGCCTACTAGGCAGGGAGGGTCGCCGCCTCACTAACCATTCTACTAACCTTTCATTAGTCCAAAACAATGATATTTTTCTCCCCACCATCCACCTGGCTCTTGTTTTCCTCATTCTGGAGGATGTCTTCCTAATATGAGCTGGGATGTGATATCCATGTGGTGGACATAGAACAGATAGAGGTGAAATTGAGCAGCCAACCGTTCCAACTTAGATTTTTGTCCTTCCCAACCTCAACTAACAGTTTGGTGATGATTTCCAAACTGTTGATGTCACTCATACTTTCTTCCAGCATCTTCTTGAATTCCTTGTTTTCCTTGTTATCCTCCCGTCTAGCATATAGCTTCTGTTAGTGTTGCTGGAAAAGACAATACGAAGAATAAAGTCAGCAGAATAAAAAAAAACATATTTAAATCGTATATCAGGTACCAAGTGCACGATACGAACATCCATAGAAAATTTATAAGATCTCACAGCCTACAAAATTTTATTTGAAATGACAAAAGGGAAGAATAACTACAGCAAAGCAAATCAAGCATATTTTCTTGAAGAAAAGACCAACAGCCACATGGCGCATTTTTCTTATCGGGTGGGAAGCTGTGATTCATCCTCACATCTACTGGATAAACCAAATTCATCGATGAATAAGTGGATAATCCAATTCACTCATCATCCCAAAGCGAGGGCGGTCATGCGAATATTTTCCGTTCAATCATATTTTCATAAAATTCTGAGACAAATCTTCAAATCTTCCTTTTTATCATCTTCATCCATTTATCCATTTAAGATTGATATAATGTTGGAAGCATCATTTGCTGTTCACATCACAGAGGAACTTTCGGTTCAGAAGGGGATGCTTTCTTTGAATGGCACCTTGCTTTTCCATTATAGAGCTCCAGACTTGTTATAGAAGTAAGTATAAATTCACACTCAAAAGACAAATCCAACGTCATCAAAAGCCCTCACCAACCAAACCAAGGTATTTGATGAGGTCACAATATGACCTAATAATAGTATACTTTAATGAGGTCACAATATTGCCTCATAATAATGTATCGATAAGGATAGCATTACGTTCACTTTAATGTAACCGATATTGTTTAAAAAGTAAAAGTAGTTAAAGTTTAATGAAATGGAGAAAACAATAGTTGATAATATGTACAGATTTTATTATATTAAAATTGTAAGTATAAATAAAAAAATCTGTAAGTACAAATAAATTGAATAAAAAATTGTATTGTTATTAGTTGAAAATACTATATATGGAAAAAATGCTAGTTACATGTCAATGAAAATTGAAAAAATGTTAGGTACATGTAAATGAAAATTTAATGAAAATCTGAAAATATCATGTTGCAAAATAAATTATTAACATTCATCTATTCACTAAGGGGTAACATGTTATTAATTAACATATTGAAGACATTATAGAATACAAAAACAACTTCTGTTGAGTAAGTTTTCAATGTCATGACCATAATTTCGATCAACAAATTAAAGAAACAAATACTTAATAACATGAAGAAAATCAACAAATTAAATAAACAAGTACTTGATAACATGGAGAAAATTTACCAAGTAATGAAAAACATTATGCTATAGAAAATAAAATACCAACTTCCGTTGCTTTATTACCTCGAAACATGTTCTCCTTAGTAGAATGAAACCACTATGAGGCTTCTCAAAATAGAATGAAACCACTATGAGGCATCTCAAAATTCAAAACACTCTTCAACAAATTTACAATGTTATGAACATGTAATTATAATAAAATGGCCATTGAAAAACAATATTGTAGATATAGTGCAAACATAAATATAGCCTAAATGTTATGAACATGTAACTATAATCAAATAGTCATTGGAAAACAATATTGTAGATATAGTGCAAACATGAATATAGCCTTCATCTTGTGGCTATAAATAAAACATATTTCTTTGAGGGCATGATGAACATATTATGCTATGAGAATAGAAAGTTTTATGAAATGGCTTTTCATGATCCATGCAAATAAAAATGTGCAAAACATTTTGAAAGAACACATAAGAAGTAACTTATAATATTCAAAAAAAATCCTCATAAGCTTTTAGAGTTGAGCTTAAACTAAAAAAAAAATTGTCACCGAAAATGAAATTGAATCATTGTTTCATTAAAGAAAAAGTTCTCTATTGTATCAAAAATGCTTTCTACAAAAGATAAAGTGGAATGAATGAATATCAATGTAAACAATATAAATATGTGAAGGATAGCATGAGTCAACATGTGTGGCTTCTTACATATAACTAAGGTTGGAAAAATATTATGCTAAGAGATTTGGAATTGATAATTCTATTGAAACTATATGTCCAAAATACTCATTAAACACAAAAGGAAAACCAGTTGATAAATCTAATATGAAACCACCATTACTTATTTTCAAAATCGGCAAAAATGAACTAAGTATAAAGCGTGAATGGAAGATTACTAAAATAACACAAACTCATATGCATTTCTAGTAGTTGAAATTGGAGAAAGTGAAACTTTTAAGATGAAAAAACAATATCTCATAAACATCTTGTTTGTTCATTAAAAAAATGCAAACACATTTGAGTAAATGACAACAAATTTGTTGCATATTTGTTTGTTTCTTCCGGCAAAAAGGGGAGAAATCCCTCTATATATACCATAATGTTCAAATCCCTTTCGAACTATATTAATCTTCCAAAAATAATCTAGGAATATTGTTTGTAGTATAGTTCTCTATTTATAGGATTAAAAGGGAGAAATAATGTTAACTTTTTTCAAATGCAACAACAATGTTGTCCATTGATAATGTGAATGAGCCTTGCACATGAAATTATCACAACTCGAATAAAGCCATGGATATGTCATATTGCTCATAATATATCTTTGTTAACTTTAGAAATATTTATTGCAATACTGGCTTGTGCAATGTGCCACTAATGTTTTCATTTTTTTTTTCTCAAATATGCATTCAAATCTATGTTAATAAAAGTATGTTTTGTTTCCCTACCAATGGGAAAAACAATCTAGACCAACCATTCAAAGAAAAGATTCTAGGACCATATTCTTGCAATTGTTGCAAAATACTCCTAAGGGAGGGGAGAAAATATTTTACTTTTGGCATGCCTTCAATCTTCATATGGAAATAATTCATGTTAGTCAAAAGTGTGTTGGAGAATGAAGAAGACACTTGTAGATTGTGAGGAATATAGTGAACTTCGAAGCAAGGATGATGGGAAAACAATAGTTACTTGAATGAAGGTGTTGGAAAAAAAATATGATTTTTGTTCTTCTACATGTTCATTTAGCAGGTAATGAAAGTCAAAAGTTTGGTGCACAAGTTGGAACATATGTTTGGTTCATTACAAACAACATTATTAAGAAAGTACATTGAAGCACAACCACATGCTAATTGTTCTTGTACTTGAAAGTAGAAGTCTTTGTATGACTAGTTGAGCTCTAGCTAAGAGGAATGTAAATATATATATTTTTCTTAGAATGGAATTGGCATATTTGTTGTCCATGAAAAGGTCAAGAGAGAACATGCGTAGGACAAGGGGGTGACGCTTAAAGTGTAGTAAATAATATATGAGTTCATATAGGGAGTATTTACTTTTTTCAATCTCTACTTTGATATAACAACAACTAATGGCGTGTGGGCATCTAACATTATATGGCAGAGAATTTTTTGAACTAGTGATACAATTTTTTTTGTGACAAACAATAAGATTTCCATAAAGGATTATCATAATTAAATATAAATTTAGAATTAGGGTACAAGGAAAATAAGAGGCAGATGTGGTAAAATATACAAATAGGGGTGATTTGAATAAGTTCATGAATGCACATGTTTTGAACATTTTTTACCAAGTGACCCCACCCATGTGATGCATAGACTTAAAAAAACTAAGGATCATTTTGAACATATGAGAATCACTATTGATATACTCTGTTCAAATTATTTGCATTTTATGTGCATTACATATTGACTATTACTTTGACACTTGACGGTGAGAATCGCCCCAAAAAATTCAATGGGGTATTTATCATTTGATGTAATGAGGTTAGACCTATTGTTTTCATGTGAAACCCTTCAAGTGATGCAAACCAAAGCAATATAATCAATGTTGCTTTTTAGATTCATCACTATACAATATTCGACATCACCTCACCCAAATGTTATCATGATTTGAACATTAATGCCAAGTGTTAAATATGGAATAGAGAGGGGTGTGAAAATATTACCAACATTGACAATTATCATTAACTAGTAATGTTCATTGGTAAGGTCATAATGCACCAATTCTATTTTAAAAGGTGAATTCAGATTCTTATTGTTGTCAAGATCATATAGGATCAAGACATTTCCCTCAAACAAATTGCCTAACCTTCATGTGGAGAGTTCAATGATAGAGAAATTTGTTCCAATTTCTTTCAAGATGGAATTGAGAACTCGTTTTTCGTTAGAGGCAACATGTAATGCAAACAAGTTATGCATGCAACAATATTATTTGTAGTAAAATGATGTACATGGATTTGGAGGAGTAGTAGTATTTTTAATAGAAGAAAATGCAACGTATTGAAAATTTTGTTTGAATGGTAGGAAATAATGGCACATATTTTACAATTAAGCTGTGTTGGGGGGCCTATTCAACTAGTTGAATAAGGTAACCAGTTGACCAAATGTAATATGCCATTTGATTGCGAAGATAAGTTCGCTAGTTAGTCGAGTCAGTTGATTGATGGGACAAGTCGACCTACCAAGGTAGTTATGACAATCACAACTACCTTCCACTGATACAAATGTATAAATAGATGTGAATTTATGATGTACTTAGTGGTGATTGATCTAGTACAATAGAAGAATACCTATTGTTGGTTCCACTACAAGATTTCTCGTCTTCCTCCTTCTATGAATGCATGTTTGTATATTAATTTTAGATTTCTTGTTGTATATTATAGTTGTGTATCTATACTACTAGTAACCTCTTTGTGTAATCCCTTAGATTACAACATTGGTTCTATTTCTGGTAGTACACGAACTGGGACAACACAATACTTGCATGCATGCATAGATGTTGAGCATGGAGGATATTCCTAAGTGGTGGTAGAGGAAGTTAGACAATTACTTCAAAAACCATGCTAGGAGAAACTAATTAAAATTAGCATAGGAAAGGGTGTATTTTTTCACTAAAAATCATGAAAAAATACTAGAGGAAATACCAGAGGAAATAAACAATTGCATTGATCAAGCTTCACATGAATAATATAATGAAGGATGAGAAATTTCTATCAAAATTCATGAATGGTGGTTGAACAAATCATAGAAGAATTTCACAAAGAATAAGCAATAGAAGAGTGTACATCCTTGGATGACACCAAGAGATGGTTTAATAATGACCTTCACAATAGTTTCCTTTGAAAAATGCCAACACTATTGCATAATTCTCTTATTTATAAGGGTGTTGGCCATATTTTTGAATCTCAACCTCCTTTGAGAACAATAATAAACTCTGACTGGAAAAAGAAACAAGAGGATTGGGAGCATTTCCTAAATTATAGCTAGAAGAAGAACCATGAAGAGTGTGAATACTTTCTACAAAAATGAACATGATTGCTAAGATTTTTATTGTTGACCAAGAGTAAACCTAGGGTTGGAAAGTGGATTAAAACCCTCGTTGACTTACACTAAATAACATGTCACAAGAATTCCAAGAAAAGGGAGGATGAAAACATTGGCCAAAAACAAAGAGAATACATGTTGGACACGAAAAAAAAAGAAAAGGACCGCAAGAATAATGCAACACCATACACGCCCCGGATGGGGTGACACGCGACAGTTCCTTGACACTAGGCTTAGCACTAAGCCATAGCATAAATGATGATGGCCGCCACCCACCCACCCTGCATTTACGATGGTAGACGGCCATAACAGTAGATATACATTGGAGGGACACCTCCCTCGTGCAAACACTCTTGCTCACAGCGCACTCAGCATGACAGGGTTTATGGATGGCCAGGTGAATTCGGCCTTTGGAAATTTGTTTTTTCATGTGCCTGGATAGAGGGGGGCTGCTATCACTTCGGCTCTCCCCATCATCTGAGAGCTCTGGTACAACTCTGTCTCCTTCTTGCCCCGGCTTACTCTCATCTCATTGCATCGTCACTGTATCGTTATCTATTCCCTGGCAATTATGACCAGAAAGCGGGGCAGGCCTTGCCGTGGCTCAACCTGGTACACCCACAAGGTGCAGCGGTAAAGGAAGGAGAAGCTGGAGTGTGCTCTGTCGATGGCGACCTCCATTCTTTGAAAGAAGGCTCGAGATAAACAATTGGCTCTGCATGCCATCATTGCGGAGACGGGGGCCGGATGTAGTAGTGAAACCATGACAATTAAGCCTGGAAACAGGCAGGAGGATGGTGTTGCGGATGCGTTTCCCACCTGTTACGTGGAAGAAATTTCGTTCATGGAGGACTTGGCGACCACCCCAGAACCCCAAGCCATAGAGGCAAACTACCAGGATGGAAGTGGCCCTAAAATTGATCTGGCAGATGATATCCCTGGGTGCATTGTCGAGGAAATTCCATGGTTGGGTGACTACATCCCCACCAGCCATGCTATGCAGGCAACATTTGAGGAAGAAACACGGGATAAAGCTAGAGCTGAAGAGAACGCAGACAAGAATAGCCCAACGAGGAAGGAAGAAGCAGCTGGTGCAGAGTTGATGGAGCTCGAAGCCAGAGATGGAGCGACCGTGGAATTGAGGGTTGTATTCCTCAATGACGTGGGTAATGGCTTGCATGGTTCTTTCCTCCGTGCAGAGCATCTGGCTCTGGTGTTTGAACTCTGAGGCCACATGGCAGACCTAGAGCACAAAGCCCTTCTCATGGGCCAGCATCTAGACCTATTCCTTGATGCGTACTCCAATGCTCCAGCAAAGCGGAAGTGCCCTCTCTGCGCGCAGGCATTTTCCATCTCGGCTGGGTCCACATGGAAGACAAGTAAGGGCGATGGGTCACCGGGTATCTAGGTCTTATATGCTATTTTGTTTCTTGGTTTTATCATGCTACTGTTACATGTTCACTTGGACTATAGCCATCTGTCCTGGTTTCCTCTGGGCAGGACAAATGCTATTTTGTCTCGTTGTTTTATCATGCTACTGTTACATGTTCTCCAAACTATACTAGTTTCCGGTAAACGACAACATTTTTGGTGACTTAGACCTATATCTCTGTACATTTTGTCAAAGTTTCTTCGATAACTTAATATAGCAGGTTCCACCTTTTTTACTCAAAAGAAAGAAAATGCAACACCATACACGAATGGTCAATCTACAAAAAATAGAAAGGGACTAAATATATAGGAGAAGGGATCAAATACATGATTTTGTGGACCCTTGTCGATCCAAAAGAGAAACTGGTCCTTGGGAGTGACAAGTCATTAGAGTGATGACTCTTTCTAAGTTTGATGGTATTCAACTGGATGTGGAAGTGGAAGTAGCCTTGATAGTTCCTAAGTTGGAATAAAATACATAGTTGATAGAGGTTGGCTTTAGCACCCTTCAACTGTCAAAACATAGTGAAAGTATGTATGTCGACGAGTCCGTACCAACGGTGCATAGAGTGCCAGACTCATATAAAACAAGTCCCACTATTAGAGAAATCATTTAGCATAGCTTGCACATGGAACTTGGTATTTCTTGGATGTGGAGTAGACTAGATGAAAAAGGAAGAGTTACTTATAGACTATGGATCTAGATGCCACGATATGAAGGAAATTGGGTAAATGTTGCAACTGAAGAGGGAAAAAATAATGTACTCTTTTCTATTGAGGATCTCATGTCTGCACCCCCCTGCTAAATTTAATTACTGAAGAAAAAAATGATCTCAAATGAGGGTTATGATGAAGAGACGTGATAAAAAACAACTAGTTTCTTATAATATAAATATCAAGCATATCAGATAGAGACATATCAACAAGAAGACAAAATAGTGTCATTCAAAGTAAATAATGATAAGAAGTTGATGAAGTTAGTATAATAATCAATGAATTATATCCCAACAACACCTCCATAGCCAAATTCAAAATCCATGAACATAAACAAAATGGCACACCATCACTTGACTTTATATGAAGTGTATGAGGATCACAAAAGAAATTGGTTCATATGTGAGAAATCATGAGAAGTTATGGACATCACATATGAGATAGATAAAATAAAACAATTTGTTAGGGATCTAATAAAAATATCCCTCACATGGTTTATGAACTTTATAGATAATCAAACAAGATCAAAGACATAAATTAAGAGTAATTTCTTATCATTATTGAAAACACAAGACAACAAACACCTTGAAGCTAAAAAATTGAAAGAAATCAAGAAAATTCTAGGTGAATTGGTACAACAATGTGATAAATGGTTTAAAGACCTACTCAGTCAAATCTTGTACCCAATGGAAAAAGAATTAATAATATAGTTGTTTGTGGAAGGGTCATTTCAACAAATCAAGGCACTATTGAGGATGCAAAAAAATAAAACATGCAAAGATGCCCTTAAAAACATCAACAAATTGATTCTTATGATGATTGGACTACACCCTCCTTAGATAAAAAGAAATTTCAAAGAAAATTTTGGATATGATGCAGGAATCGTTGTGGGATCTTACATTGATAAGAAGTGATTATGGTGCACCTTCTACATGAATGAAGGTCACAATAATATTAATGAAAGTAATTTTATGTGAATGAGAAAGATCCAAATGTCATATGGGTCCAAACTAAATATAACTATTAAATATATCAAATCAATACCAACTAAACTACAAAATATTGTACAAATAATTTGAAGAAAAAAAGAACGAAAATGGCATGTTATCTGTGAAGAATAAACCCATAATAGAGACAAATGTCAACAAAATGGTTAAGACTAAACAAAACAATCTGACTGTCTATCACATACAAGCCACAAATCAAAACTAGAGATAAGGAGGTAAAGGAGGTAATGAAGGATATGAATGTTGAGGGGGATTCCATGGAGGTTACCAATGATATGTAAAATTACATGTATATTTCACTAGAACAACTCGTCAAAATAGATATTATGATATTTTTAAATCTTAGACTATGTAGACTAATTTACCTTCAATCCCCAAAATGAAAGAATAGGAAAAAATATAAACTCCATCCACACAATTGAACACAAGATGTATCCTGGAAAACCCAATATGGGAGAAGACCTAGCTAAAAGGTGAGGCCTATGCTCCTCTCTCTTTCCTTCAGTTATAGAAACAAAGTACAAAGAAAGTGGCACTCACTATGGAGTTTCCTTTGGCACTATGGCCTGAACGAGGAAAT
>JASDQU010439145.1:165091-186369 GCA_032191745.1 Picea mariana | reverse complement strand
TTATCATCTTCATCCATTTATCCATTTAAGATTGATATAATGTTGGAAGCATCATTTGCTGTTCACATCACAGAGGAACTTTCGGTTCAGAAGGGGATGCTTTCTTTGAATGGCACCTTGCTTTTCCATTATAGAGCTCCAGACTTGTTATAGAAGTAAGTATAAATTCACACTCTAAAGACAAATCCAACGTCATCAAAAGCCCACACCAACCAAACCAAGGTATTTGATGAGGTCACAATATGACCTAATAATAATATACTTTAATTAGGTCACAATATTGCCTCATAATAATGTATCGATAAGGATAGCATTACGTTCACTTTAATGTAACCAATATTGGTAAAAAGTAAAAGTAGTTAAAGTTTGATGAAATGGAGAAAACAATAGTTGATAATATGTACATATTTTATTATATTAAAATTGTAATTATAAATAAAAAATCTGTAAGTATAAATAAATTGAATAAAAAATTGTATTGTTATTAGTTGAAAGTATTATATATGGAAAAAAATGCTAATCACATGCCAATGAAAATTGAAAAATGTTAGATGCATGTAAATGAAAATTTAATGAAAATCTGAAAATATCATGTTGCAAAATAAATTATTAACATTCATCTATATACTAAGGGGTAACATGTTATTAATTAACAGATTGAAGACATTATAGAATACAAAAATAACTTCTGTTGAATAAATTTGCAATGTCATGACCATAATTTCAATCAACAAATTAAAGAAACAAGTACTCAATAACATGAAGAAAATCAACAAATTAAAGAAACAAGTACTTGATAACATAAAGAAAATTTACCAAGTAATGAAAAACATCATGCTATAAAAAATAAAATACCACTTTCCGTTGCTTTATTACCTAGAAACATGTTCTCCTTAGTAGAATGAAACCACTATGAGGTTTCTCAAAATAGAATTAAACCACTATGAAGCATCTCAAAATTCAAAAAACACACTCTTCAACAAATTTGCAATGTTATGAACATGTAATTATAATAAAATGGCCATTGAAAAACAATATTGTAGATATAGTGCAAACATGAATATAGCCTAAATGTTATGAACACGTAACTATAATCAAATAGTCATTGGAAAACAATATTGTAGATATAGTGCAAACATGAATATAACTTTCATCTTGGGGTTATAAATAAAACATTTTTTTTGAGGGCATGATGAACATATTATGCTATGAGAATAGAAAGTTTTATGAAATGGCTTTTCATGAAACAAAAATGTGTAAAACATTTTGAAAGAAAAAGTAACTTATAATATTCAAAAAAAAAATTCATAAGCTTTTAGAGTTGAGCTTAAACTAAAAAAAATTGTCACTGAAAATGAAATTGAATCATTGTTTCATTAAAGAAAGAGTTCTCTATTGTATCAAAAATACTTTCTACAAAAGATAAAGTGGAATGAATGAATATCTATGTAAACAATATAAATATGTCAAAGATAGCATGAGTCAACATGTGTGGCTTCTTACATATAACTAAGGTTGGAAAAATATTATGCTAAGATATTTGGAATTGATAATTCTATTAAAACTATATGTCCAAAATACTCATTAAACACAAAAGGAAAACTAGTTGATAAATCTAATATGAAACCACCATTACTTATTTTCAAAATCAGCAAAAATGAGCTAAGTATAAAGCGTGAATGGAAGATTACTAAAATAACACAAACTCATATGCATTTCTAGTAGTTGAAATTGGAAAAAGTGAAACTTTCAAGATGAAAAAACAATATCTCATAAACATCTTGTTTGTTCATTAAAAAAATGCAAACACATTTGAGTAAATGACAACAAAAAAGCTAGAAATTTGTTGCATATTTGTTTGTTCTTCTGGCAAAAAGGGGAGAAATCCCTCTATATATTCCATAATGTTCAAATCCCTTTTGAACTATATTAATCTTCCAAAAATAATCTAGGAATATTGTTTGTACTGTAGTTCCCTATTTATAAGATTAAAAGGGAGAAATAATGTTAACTTTTTTCAAATGCAACAACAATGTTGTCCATTGATAACGTGAATGAGCCTTGCACATGAAATTATCACAACTCGAATAAAGCCATGGATATGTCATATTGCTCATAATATATCTTTGTTAACTTTAGAAATATTTATTGCAATACTGGCTTGTGCAATGTGTCACTAATGTTTTCATTTTTTTTCTCAAATATGCATTCAAATCTATGTTAATAAAAGTATGATTTGTTTCCCTACCAATGAGAATAACAATGTAGACCAACCATTCAAAGAAAATATGCTAGGATCATATTCTTGCAATTGTTGCAAAATACTCCTAAGGGAGGGGGGGAAATATTTTACTTTTGGCATGCCTTCAATCTTCATATGGAAATAATTCATGTTAGTCAAAAGTGTGTTGGAGAATGAAGAAGACACTTGTAGATTGTGAGGAATATAGTGAACTTCGAAGCAAGGATGATGGGAAAATAATAGTTACTTGAATGAAGGTGTTGGAAAAAAACTATGATTTTTGTTCTTCTACATGTTCATTTAGCAGGTAATGAAAGTCAAAAGTTTGGTGCATAAGTTGGAACATATGTTTGGTTCATTACAAACAACATTATTAAGAAATTACATTGAAGAACAACCACATGCTAATTGTTCTTGTACTTGAAAGTAGAAGTCTTTGTATGACTAGTTGAGCTCTAGCTAAGAGGAATGAAAATATATATTTTTTTCTTAGAATGGAAGTTGGCATATTTGTTGTCCATGAAAAGGTCAAGAGAGAACATGCGTAGGACAAGGGGGTGATGCTTAAAGTGTAGTAAATAATATATGAGTTCATATAGGAAGTATTTACTTTTTTCAATCTCTACTTTGATATAACAACAACTAATGGCGTGTGGGCATCTAACATTATATGGCAGAGAATTTTTTGAACTAGTGATACAATTTTTTTGTGACAAACGATAAGATTTCCATAAAGGATTATCAGAATTAAATATAAATTTAGAATTAGGGGACAAGGAAAATAAGAGGCAGATGTGGTAAAATATACAAATAGGGGTGATTTGAATAAGTTCATGAATGCACATGTTTTGAACATTTTTTACCAAGTGACCCCACCCCTGTGATGCATAGACTTAAAAAAACTAAGGATCATTTTGAACATATGAGAATTACTATTGATGTACTATGTTCAAATTATTTGCATTTTATGTGCATTACATATTGACTATTACTTTGACACTTGATGGTGAGAATCGCCCCAAAAAATTCAATGGGGTATTTATCATTTGATGTAATGAGGTTAGACCTGTTCTTTTCAGGTGAAACCCTTTAAGTGATGCAAACCAAAGCAATATACTCAATGTTGGTTTTTAGATTCATCGCTATACAATATTCGACATCACCTCACCCAAATGTTATCATGATTTGAACATTAATGCCAAGTGTTAAATATGGAATAGAGAGGGGTATGAAAATATTACCAACATTGACAATTATCATTAACCAGTAATGTTCATTTGCAAGGTCATAATGCACCAATTCTATTTTAAAAGGTGAATTCGGATTCTTATTGTTGTCTAGATCATATGGGATCAAGACATTTCCCTCAAACAAATTGCCTAACCTTCATGTGGAGAGTTCAATGATAGAGGAATTTGTTCCAATTTCTTTCAAGATGGAATTGAGAACTCATTTTTCGTTAGAGTTGACATGTAATGCAAACAAGTTATGCATGCAACAATATTATTTGTAGTAAAATGATGTACATGGATTTGGAGGAGTAGTAGTRTTTTTAATAGAAGAAAATGMAACGTATTGAAAATTTTGTTTGAATGGTAGGAAATAATGGCACATATTTTACAATTAAGCTGTGTTGGGGGGCCTATTCAGCTAGTTGAATAAGGAAACCAGTTGACCAAATGTAATATGCCAGTTGATTATGAAGATAAGTTCGCTAGTTAGTCGAGTCAGTTGATTGATGGGACAAGTCGACCTACCAAGGTAGTTATGACAATCACAACTACCTTCCACTGATACAAATGTATAAATAGATGTGAATTTATGATTTACTTAGTGGTGATTGATCTGGTACAATAGAAGAATACCTATTGTTGGTTCCACTACTAGATTTCTCGTCTTCCTCCTTCTATGAATGCATGTTTGTATATTACTTTTAGATTTCTTGCTGTATATTATAGTTGTGTATCTACACTACTAGTAACCTCTTTGTGTAATCCCTTAGATTACAACATTGGTTCTATTTCTGGTAGTACACGAACTGGGACAACACAATACTTGCATGCATGCATAGGTGTTGAGCATGGACAATATTCCTAAGTGGTGGTAGAGGAAGTTAGACAATTACTTCAAAAACCATGCCAGGAGAAACTAATTAAAATTAGCATAGGAAAGGGTGTATTTTTTCACTAAAACTCATGAAAAATTACTAGAAGAAATACCAGAGGAAATAAACAAATGCATTGATGAAGCTTCACATGAATAATATAATGAAGGATGAGAAATTTCTATCAAAATTCATGAATGGTGGTTGAACAAATCATAGAAGAATTTCGCAAAGAATAAGCAATAGAAGAGTGTACATCCTTGGATGACACCAAGAGATGGTTTAATAATGACCTCCACAATAGTTTCCTTTGAAAAATGCCAACACTATTTCATAATTCTTTTATTTATAAGGGTGTTGGCCGTATTTTTAAATCTCAACCTCCTTTGAGAACAACAATAAACTCTGACTGGAAAAAGAAACAAGAGGATTGGGAGCATTTCCTAAATTATAGCTAGAAGAAGAACCATGAAGAGTGTGAATACTTTCTACAAAAATGAACATGATTGCTAAGATTTTTATTGTTGACCAAGAGTAAACCTAGGGTTGGAAAGTGGATTAAAACCCTCGTTGACTTACACTAAATAACACGTCACAAGAATTCCAAGAAAAGGGAGGATGAAAACATTGGCCAAAAACAAAGAGAATACATGTTGGACAAGGAAAAAAAAGAAAAGGACCGCAAGAATAATGCAACACCATACATGAATGGTCAATCTACAAAAAATATAAAGGGACTAAATATATAGGAGAAGGGATCAAATACATGATGTTGTGGACCCTTGTCGATCCAAAAGAGAAATTGGTCCTTGGGAGTGACAAGTCATTAGAGTGATGACTCTATCTAAGTTTGATGGTATTCAACTAGATGTGGAAGTGGAAGTAGCCTTGATAGTTCCTAAGTTGGAATAAAATATATAGTTGATAGAGGTTGGCTTTAGCACCCTTTAGCTGTCAAAACATAGTGAAAGTATGGATATCGACAAGTCCGTACCAACGGTGCATAGAGTGCCAGACTCATATAAAACAAGTCCCACTATTAGAGAAATCATTTAGCATAGCTTGCACATGGAACTTGGTATTTCTTGGATGTGGAGTAGACTAGATGAAAAAGGAAGAGTTACTTATAGAATATGGATCTACATGCCACGGTATGAAGGAAATTGGGTAAATGTTGCAACTGAAGAGGGAAAAAATAATTTACTCTTTTCTATAGAGGATCTCATGTCTGCACCCCCTTGCTGAATTTAATTACTAAAGAAAAAAAATGATCTCAAATGAGGGTTATGATGAAGAGATGCGATCGAAAACAACCAGTTTCTTATAATATAAATATCAAGCATATTAGATAGAGACATATCAACAAGAAGACAAAATAGTGTCATTCAAAGTAAATAATGATAAGAAGT
Organism: Picea mariana; assembly: GCA_032191745.1. Classification (NCBI taxonomy): domain Eukaryota; kingdom Viridiplantae; phylum Streptophyta; class Pinopsida; order Pinales; family Pinaceae; genus Picea; species Picea mariana. The sequence goes on along the minus strand of JASDQU010439145.1, from coordinate 180,614 downwards.
TGATGAAGTTAGTATAACAATCAATGAATTCTATCCCAACAACACCTCCATAGCTGAATTCAAAATCCATGAACATAAACAAAATGGCACACCATCACTTGAATTTATATGAAGTGTATGAGGATCGCAAAAGAAATTGGTTCATATGTGAGAAATCATGAGAAGTTATGGACATCACATATGAGATAGATAAAATAAAACAATTTTTTAGGGATCTAATAAAAAGATCCCTCACATTGTTTATGAACTTCATAGATAATCAAACAAGATCAAAGACATAAATTAAGAGTAATTTCTTATCATTATTGAAAACACAAGACAACAAACACCTTGAAGATAAAAAAATTGAAAGAAATCAAGAAAATTCTAGGTGAATTGGTACAACAATGTGATAAATGGTTTAAAGATCTGCTCAGTAAAATCTTGTACCCAATGGAAAAAGAATTAATAATATAGTTGTTTGTGGAAGGTTCATTTCAACAAATCAAGGCACTATTGAGGATGCAAAAAAATCAAACATGCAAAGATGCCCTTAAAAACATCAACAAATTGATTCTTATGATGATTGGACTACACCCTCCTTAGATAAAAAAAAATGTCAAAGAAAATTTTGGATATGATGCAGGAATCGTTGTGGGATCTTGCATTGATAAGAAGTGATTATGGTGCACCTTCTACATGAATGAAGGTCACAATAATATTAATGAAAGTAATTTTATGTGAATGAGAAAGATCCAAATGTCATATGGGTCCAAACTAAATATAACTATTAAATATATCAAATCATTACCAACCAAACTACAAAATATTGTACAAATAATTTGAAGAAAAAAAACAAAATGGCATGTTATCTGTGAAGAATCAACCCATAATAGAGACAAATGCCAACATAATGGTTAAGACTAAACAAAACAATATGACTGTCTATCACATACAAGCCACAAATCAAAACTGGAGACAAGGAGGTAAAGGAGGTAATGAAGGATATGAATGTTGAGGGGGATACCACGGAGGTTACCAATGATATGTAAAATTACATGTATATTTCACTAGAACAACTCGTCAAAATAGATCTTATGATATTTTTAAATCTTAGACTATGTAGACTAATTTACGTTCGATCCCCAAAATGAAAGAATAGGAAAAAATATAAAATCCATCCACACAATTGAACACAAGATGTATCCTGGAAAACCCAATATGGGAGAAGACCTAGCTAAAAGGTGAGGCCTATGCTCCTCTCTCTTTCCTTCAGTTATAGAAACAAAGTACAAAGAAAGTGGCACTCACTAAGGAGTTTCCTTTGGCACTATGGCCTGAACAATGACTACAAAATCTCCTACCTCCTTTGTTATGCTCTCAAAATACCATTCCTTGTATGCTCTACTAACCTATGGAACAAGTAAAATACAAAAGAATGGAACCCTTTCTCCTCCTAGCGGCTTGGTATTTAACATATCCCAATAGTCGTCTAGGGTTAGGGTTTTGAACTCCTCAACCCTCAATGAGTGATCAGGTTTGGACCTTTTAGAATCCTCTTGAAATTCCAAACATGGCTAGCCCCATATGTATGAGTAATGGGGGATGATGTGCCATTCACTCGTACCATGGTGGTCAACAAGGTAGGTCAACTTGTGGGAGGCATAACTTTTGCATACAATATTTGATTGAGGTGTTTTATGCTTCGTTGGAAAGGTATCATAGTGTAGAACATTGTCGAGGGTGTGTGCTTATGTTTCAAACATTGTAACCCCCAAAAAATCTATTTAGTTCCTCAAAATGGCTCCATATGGTTCTAGACCCCAATGTTCCAAACTAGGACCTTCAACTAAAATGGCTCTACAAGTCAATTCCTACAAATGTTTTCACCTATAAAGTACCAAGATAGATGAAAAATTATAAAATGATCCAATCCGGATCATACCTCCCCATTAATGGAGAATTTTGGTCCCCAAAATATTTATTGAATGAGGTGAGAAACGTTTTCCTCTACCTTCTCCCTGGAGCACCATTTTTCTTTGTCTAGAAGTTCTTCTTTCAACCTAGTCTTCCAAAGGTCAAGTTTCCCATATATTGTAGTTTTGTACTTCCTCTATGAAATTATGTCTTCTATGGTAGGTAGGACCTACTCCACTTCATGATCCAACATGGAAGGATCATATATTTTTAAATTATCCACATTCACTAATGATTAAATACACGTGTATGGGGATAGACTAAGTCTGTAGGAATTATTTCCCACCTTCTCCAATACCTCAAAAGGACCACACCATAGATCCTTGATCTTATTAATAAGGCCTTGTAGTATTTCTTCAATTCTAAACAAACTTCATTCTCACTTTGAATGAATTACCGGTTCTTTGTTGATCATGTTTGGCCTTACACTTTTCATGTGACTTCTTCAATGTCTCTTGTACTTGAAAATGGATATGTTTAACCTCTCCAACAAATGTATTTACTTTCAAATCTTCTCCTATGATGTCTTCCCTCACTCCTCCATGTTTTCCATATACAACATCCAAGGTTCAAGGCATTAAATACCCAAAGAAAGTTTCAAAATGGGACTTACCAATAGAAGTGTGGAATGCTCTATTATAAGAGTGTTGAATATAGATCATAGTTTTGTCCCAATCCTTCAAATGATTTTTATTTTAACTCAAAATTTTTACTAACATCTCGTTGACTAATTTTGTCTACCCGTCTGCGTATGGATGAAATTCTTTAAATCTCTTCAACTTTGTGTCTAGATTCTCCCTAAGTGTAGTCCAAAAGGTAGTGAGAAATCCAATATCCATGTTTGAGATGATGCTCATTGGTATCCCAAAGTACACCTAGACCTATGCAAAGAACATGTTTGTTGCATGTTGTCCTTTTGATGATATTTTTACAAGGCATAAGAATGAACATCTTTCTAAACCTTTCAACTACCACAAAAATACAGTCATATCCCTTCTGAGTTGTTGGTAAATCACCCACAAAATTCATGGAAATTCTTTCCCAAGGTCAAGTGGGTACAGGTAAGGGATGGTATAGACCTTGATTTCTATTGTTGGTCTTTCTCGTACAACAAATTGTGCATCCTCTAATATATTGTGCTACATATTATTGCATTCTAGGATAGTACACATACCTTTGTAAGTTAGCAATTGTCTTACCAACACAAACATTATGTCCCACAACCTTGGAGGTGTGAACCTCTCTGATAAGTTGTAATTTTTCACCTTTAGGAACATAGAGCTTGTCTATCTTATAAAGTAACCCTTTCTGGAGATAATATTCAATCTTATTGCCACCTTATTCTACATGAATTTGGCCCTATAGCTTCTAGAACACCTCCTTGAAGTCCTCCTCTTCTGTGTATGCCTCTTTGTATGCATGATGGGTGAAAGGCTCCATGTGCATAAGAGCTCCCAAAGTTGTAATATTGGATGTGGGTAGCCTTGAAATAATGTACTTCAACTTATTAATGTCTCCCTTCTTATACTTGATGACTATATGAAATTGCTACAAGACCATGTCCACTTGTAATGTCTAGTTTGTTGAAGCTTACTCTAGGCTCGCAAATACTGCAATGGTTGGTGATCTGTGTGGATAATGGTTTCCTTTCCCATTAGATAGTGATTCCACTTCTTAATAGCTTTAACCAAGGCATAGATTTCCTTATCATATGTAGGGTGGTTCAAAACTACCCCAAGAAACATCTCATAATGATAACATACTGGATTACCCCCTTGCATAAAAACTGCTCCCATAGCATACCCACTTACATCTGTCTCCACTTAAAACAACTTCTACAAGTTAGGTAATGTGAGAACTAGTGCATGAATGCTATTTCATTTTATCTCATCAAAATATTTATGGTGATATTTCCCCATTGGAAATTCTTACTACTCATTGTTATGGTGTGGAGTGGTGCAACTACTGCTGAAAAAGAAGCTATGAAATTCCCCAATAAATATCCTAACTTCAGTGACATTAGTAGGGACTAGCCATTTTATGATGGCCTCCATATTTGTAGGATGTATCTTAAGCTCCTCTCCACCGATCACATACCCCAATTTTCCTAGTGACTGTTGATAAAACTCACATTTCTTAAGGTTAGCTAGCAACCGGTTCCTTTTCAAAGTCTCCAATTCCTGCATGATATGTGACATGTTCTCCTCCCAAGTAGATCTATAAACCAATGTATCAGTCAAATACATGATAACAAATGAATCTAAATATGGGTGCAATACATCATTCATCAATCTCATAAATGTAGTTGGTTCATTACATAAACCAAAGGGCATGACCAACCATTCATACAAACCTTTCCTTGTATTGAAGGTGATATTGTAGGTATCTTCTTCTTTGACATGTACCTGGTGGTATCTTGATTTGAGATCCAACTTGGTAAAGTAATTGGGATGATGCAAATGGTCTAACAAATCATTGATCCTAGGTAAAGGATACCAATTCTTGAGTGTAATCGTGTTCAAATCTTTGTACTAGATACACATTCACCAATTCCCATCCTTATTGGGTATGATGACGATAGGTGAGATACAAGGTGAGGTTCTTGGTGGAATTACTCCTTACTCAAACAACTACTGCAACGTTTTCTTCACTTCGTCTACTTCGAGAACATATTTTCTATACAACGCAATATTTGGTAATGGGGAGTCACATTACAAATGTATCTCATTCTCCACTTTCCTCTTAGGTGGAAGTCCTTTAGGCTCCTGGAACACTCATATGTATTCCTGCAATAATTCCTCCAGCTATTGTTTATGATTTTTAGTACATCCCTCCAGGGATGCCTTTACTCTTGTTGATTCATCACTTGGTTGATTCTCTCATAATAAAAGAAAAACATACTTCTTATTTGAAATAATCAACTTTTTGGCTTTGTTGGCACTTACCAATGAGATATTCAATTTACCTTTATGCACATTTATGATGAAAGAATTCCCTACATCCTTGACCAGGCTGTACTAGTTTTCTCTTCACATGAATCACATGAAGATCACATCCCTAATATACATGTATTGGATTCCAAACCATACACCTTACATGTCAAGGGCTACTACATGTAACTCCACTTCATCAATAAAATCTACACTTACAACAAATTTGATATTACACTGTTTTGTGACCTTGATCTATACATCCTTGTTTACCCACCCCAATGGATATGTGCTAGGATGATTATCAACCTCGAACCCAATATTGTTGACCAAATTGGCTGCTATGATATTTTCCTGTGAACCAAAATCGAATTGTGTCTACCTTGGTCTTCTTGACTTGCACCTTGATTTGGAAGAATTGTTTCATCTTCTTCTCTTCCTTGTGAGGAAGGCTACTCAAATTCACCTCCTTCTACATTGAAGTGTAGGAACTGTTCTCATCCACATATTAGTTTATATCTACTTAATTGATTAAATTCATGGCTATAAGGTTCTTCTTCTTGGAATCTTTCTTACGCTTCTTAGGGTTCAGCTCTAGATGTAGTTTCAAACACTTTTCCTCGGTGTGTGTTGTAATCTGGGGAAAAGTACGAGAGTGTTACCAGTAGTTCCTTACATAGAGAAACATATATGATACATTATTATAGACACACAAACATAAACATACATGGAAGCATACACAAAGTAGTGGGAGAATCAACAATACGAACTTTATTTATAATAACAAGCAACCTTTCCTCTACTACAAATTCACATATATATACTTGTGTATGCAGTTACCTATCAGATACAACTTCTTAATTTATTTGTTTGGTCGACTCTAACTATCTGTTCGATCGTCTCCTATACTTGAATTAAGCAGTCAACTTATTTGGTTGACTGGAGGGTCCAGTCAGCAGGGCCGATTAGCCCCTACAACATCTCCCCCCTCCTTAATTCCTTACTCATACCAAGAAAGTGGAAAGGTATGACTATTACATTGATAAAAATTTATAAGAAAATGTTACAATTTTTGAAATGACAGAGAGAATGTTAAGAATGATTGTCTTTATTAGATCTTTCACTATTCCCTTTTGATAATATGTTAGATTCTTTCATGTTGTTGTTGAAGAAACTTTATAAGAGCATAAGATATTTGTATATGATGAAGAAGTACACTTTTATCAGCTTGAGCTCGGTCAATATGGATCCTTCAAGCTAGTTCGGTTGGTGCAAAATGTGTGTTCCTGGATTGGGTCTATCTCTCTCCATACTTGGTTATATCACCACTCTCGTTGGATGACTGTAGTTTTTTTGGTGATCTATTGGCTTCCTCAATCAACTGAAAACTTGCATTCCTCCCAGGAACCGTCAAGGTGCACTCTATTGCAACTCCAACGATATGTCATCTCTGGAGGATCTTACGATTTGAACTTTGGGGATCCCTCTCGTTTCACATATCTTCTCACCTCTTTTGTCATTTATCGTGCTCCAATTTTTGAATATCAGTTAAGGTGTTGTGGATATGCATTCATCGTGTAATCTTCCTTCTAGATTCATACATGTCTCTAGTTTCATTTATTCTTCCTGCTAGACCAAGTAATAACTAATAATCCCAAGCTAAGGAAAAACCCCAAGGCTCTTTTTCTGTCTACTACACTCCCTTCCCAATATAAGTCTGTATATACCAATCTCCACTCCATATTCTTCAAGATACCTCAATCCATACTTCATTGTACCTCTCAAGTACCTGAACACATGATTCATTGTTATCCAATACACCTACCTCAGCTCCACCGTGAACTGACTCAAGATGTTAACAAAAAAACATGTATTTGTCCTGGTATTGACCGAATACATTAAGGACCCTGTTAGATACTTGTATATCTTGGGATCCACCAATTCTGAATATGAAGTGATAACATTCTTCATATTGGTAACCATAGGTGTAGTCATCGGTCTACAGTCCTCGATCCTGAATCTCCTCAATATATCAACTACTTACTTCCCTTCACCAAGGAATATCTCTCTCAATACATTCCATACCTCTAAACCAAAGAAATAATGCATCAAGAAATATCCTTCATCTTGAAATCACTAGATAAATCTGATTTTCACCTTGCAATAATATCCTCTCCACTTGTGAGAAACAAATAATCAACGTATAAAACCAATATGAGTGGATCAGACCCAACAAGTATGAAGTACAAGTTAGGATCTGACTCACTCTTCATAAATCCCATACTCTGCAAGTATCTTTCAATCCTGGAATACCATACCCTAGGTGCCCGTTTGAGTTCGTACAAGGATTTATTAAGACTACACACATGAGAATCCCTCCCATGTACCTAAAATCCCTATGGTTTCTCTATTTAACTTCCTCCTCAATAATCCTATTGAGGAAAAAAAAATTCACATCCATCTGATGTTTCCTCCACCTCGCAAATTAAGCAATAGAAATAACAACTTGAATATAATCATACCTAGATACTGGAGCAAATGTATCCTCATATTCGACTCCCTCTTTCTAGGAGAAATCTCTCACCACAAACCTCTCCTTGAACTTCTTTATGCTACCATTTGCAATATGTTTGATCTTGTAGAGCCACCTGAAACTCACAACTAACTTCCCCTCTAGTATCAGAACTATGTCCCAAACATCATTACTCATAATATAGGTGTACTCATCTACCATGGCATCCCTCCATACCCATTGATCCGCTACTTCCTCAAAACTAGAAGGCTTATCATAAACGATGTTAATCATAAGAGCCATATAGTTCAAAAACTTCCTTGGAGGCTTGCACTATCTGACCACATTCCTAGGAGCTTCACCAACATCCCTTAATGTTTGTAATATCCACTTAGGTCTCATGATAGGACTGGAAGGGGATAAGGCCTCCTTCCTACTTGAATTCTGAACTAATTATTGTTTCTCATCCTTCGAATCCTATTTCTCCTTATCCTCTATCTCTGTTGATGACTCCTCAGATATCCTATATTCTAAGTTCTCCTCGAACTTAACATATCTACTCACAATTGTCTTCCTTTGCACTAGAATGAATATCTTGTAAGCCTTTGAGGTCTTGGTGTACACCACAAAAAATACCCTTCTATCTTGAAGGCTCTAGCTTCGTCCTCTTCTCCGCAGGCACATGGATGTATACTAGACAACCAAAGATCCTCAAATGTCCTATCTCTGGATTCACTCTTGAGAATGCTTCCTTCAAAGTATTTTCCCCCAATATCATGTGAGGAATCATGTTATACACATATATTTTCGTGTTACATGCCTCTTCCTAAAGAAACATATGCAAATCTTCGTCATGTATCATAGCCCTGGTAGAAGAAATGATGGATCGATTATTTCTCTCCACAATCCCAATTTGTTTTATGGTTGTATGATACTTTACACTCCCTCTTGATCCTTTCCTCCTTATAGAAATACTTGAAGTCATTGGAGGTGTAATCTCACCAATTATATGACCTCAAGACATTGATCTTATTCCCTTTCTAGTTGTCCACATGAGCTCTAAACTCCTGAAACTGACTGGATACCTCATCCTTTGACTTCATAAAGAAGATATAGGTTTTCTTGGAAAAATAATCAATAAATGTCACATAGTATTATGATTCATGTACTGATGCTACTGACATCGGCCCACTCACACATGAATGGATAAGATCCAATATCCCCTTGGAACTACTCTCTCTACTTGGAAAAGAATCCTTGGTGTTCTTTCCAAGTGCACACCCTCTGAACACTCCCTACTGCTCAATATTGAAATTTGGAAGATCTTTAACAATCTCCCTAAAAATCGACAGTTTCCTATAGTGTTGGTGTCCCAACCTCATGTGCCACAACTCACATAGGATTTCATTGTTGTCTACCAAATCCTGAACATGCTTTCCCTACAACCTATACAAAGTTCCCTCTCTAACCTTAATGACCACTATTGTGTCTGGGATATCTTTATCTAGACGTATGAGTACTTTCCCTCTCTAAAACGTAATGGAAAAACCCATGTCCTCCATAGTTGAGGCTGAGAGAAAATTATCCTTCACACCTAGTATGTAAATCACATCTTGGGCATCCAATGAACCTCTTGACTCAATATGGAACATAGTTGTTCCCTCTCCCTTCACTGCATACTTGGAATCATCACCAAGTTGTTCATGAACATCTAAGTCCCTCTCTGTCAAAATGATAAATATCTCTCATTCTTCTATAATATAATGAGATTCAACCCTTTCCAAGTACCATGCACTCCTATTAGTTGTGTTAGTAGAAAGTAAAGAAACCAATGAGTAATCCTTCTCAAAATTTGTTGTAAACTCATCATGCTACATCATTGTTGGTGTTTCTTTCTACGTGTATTTCATTTACCCTTCTTCTTCTCCATACAATGAGATGCATAATTTCCATTCTTATGTCATGAGAAGCACTTGATTTTACTCAAGTCCTTCTTCTTCCCTGGTTGTGATGATCCTCTGACATTATTACCATTCTTTCTCTAACTCTTTCATTTTCCCTTTCTTTTCCTATTGACAAGAGACGAGCTCTCATCACTACTTCCCTAGTTGTTTCTTTTAGACTCCTCTTGAGTCTCTTTCTGGATACAATCATTCCAAAGTATCCACCAATCTGGGAGATGTTCCCAAGTGCAGGCTCCCTTAAAAAATGGTTCCCAAGACTTGGGAATACCATTCAATTCCACATTCATGATCTCTACATCCTCTGTTTTCTCCCCTATGGTTGCAAGTTGATCACATACTTGTGTGATCCTCATGAAATAGCTAGAAACATTGTCATATCTAGACATATGCACCAATCTAAGTTTATTCCTTCAAACCATCTTCCTATTCATGTTGGTGCTATGGAATAAACCTACAAAGGAAAAAAACATCTCTTTGTTTATCTTCTTCTCAGATAAGTGAAGAAGAAATACTGGAAACCAAATCATGCACACATAAACACCAATATTTTTGGGTAGATACCCCTCAAAAAAACTCGGAGGGAAAACTAATACTAAGAATGATCATATTATGATAAAATCAGGGCTCTCATAACAAGGATAATGGCCCACTAAGAGAAATACAATTGTAGACAAACCTGGAAAAGCCTAATTTGTTGTACTCGGACCCAAATATGGCATGTTTTTCAAGGTTTATGTTCCTTTTCTTATGTTATACTATGTATACATGCTTGTCTCCATTGTGACCTGCATACATGACCTCAAGGACTGTATGAAAAAATATGTATGACTCAATTGTTTATTATGGAGTCATTATGTTAAAACCCACTTATGGTTTCCTTTGTTCTCTCTTCTCCTTGACCCGATCTCTATATGGAAGTCCTTCTCCACATATCCAATATCTCCTTGAATCACATTCCTTTGTGATCATAGCCTAAATTTTCATCAAGTGTCTTCTCCTTTACCCTGCCATTTTCTTTATTGATACAAGTGGAAATTAGTGGCCACCCACCTATTCCACTGGCTTAGCATACAGTTTCCATTTTGGTATTTTTTCTACAATTTTTCGGATCAACAACTTCTAGGGCCCTAAATGTCATTTTTTTACATGGAAGCACCCAATAGATGCTAAATGCTTGTATTAGGCCATTCAAGATGTGTACTCCTCAACTATACCTTTCCGACGAGGTATCAAGTGCCCTAAATGGAGATCGTATGAAAAAGTTACTCCCTAGGGAAGCTGACGTATCAGCTACCCCCTATAGGGCCCACAAACCTTTTAGTGTTTCATATTCTAGGGTTAGGTTTTTGGATGTTTAGGGTTTTATCATTTATTCTTTATGTCAAAAATGATTTGGGAGCCTCATTGTAAATATATTCTTGCAAATTCACGTAGATGTCACATATCTTCTCAGAGATAAGCTACCACCATTCTAGTGAGTACATTTCACTCTATATTTTCTTTTACATCCTATGCATATTTCAGTCTTTAATAGAAATTAAGTATCATTGTATGTATGTCTTTCTATCTTATTTGTGTTTCATTGTTTTCCCTCATAAATCTAGATCAGTGGTATCAAAGCAGTCTACTCTTTATTTTTTTCTCGGTCCATGTCCCCAATGAGGTCAAGGTATCACTCATTGGGACTCGAACTGGTTGAACCTTTGGAAGACCTTCTTCATCGACCCCGTTGACAATTCATGGAAAAGGAACAAAGAGATGAGGGAGTAAGATATCGTATTAAGTTGTTTCTCACGTAAGTCCTCGTGAAACATAGGAACAAGATGATGCATCACTTTTCCAAAATCCTTCAGTGGTTGCCGACAACAACAGAGGCATCTTCATCAAGTGGCCATTGGGATGATTTTAGGGGCTAAATTTCGCTGACGAGATAATTTTCCATGTTTTTTCCAAAAACGAGATTCGTTATCTTAAAATTGATTTTCCCAAATTCTACAGGATAAAATTATTTTACCTTAAAAATCGCCAAAAATTTATAAAAACTATATAAAATACTTAGAAATTTGAATATTTTTACAAAAATATCGTCAAAAATTTATAGTTGACATATGAAGGATTAGAAAGATTTTCCAAGGTTTCTACATTTTAATATAAATTTCCATCCTCAAAATCATCCCTGCCCCAATTTGGAGGCGTCACCCCTTTCAAGGTACAAGTTCATTTTGATATTCCCATATTTGAAGGTCATATAGACGTGGATGCTTTCGAAAAGTGGTTAAATCTACTAGAAGGTTATTTATCTGTCCACATTTTTTCCAATAAGGAAAAGATCAACACCTTTTCACTCCTTAAGGTAGTCCCCCTGTGTTTTCGTGGTTGTTGATCGATTTTCCAAGATGGTGATTGTGGTCGCCTGCAAGAAGAGCATGACAACAAAGGCCATTGCCAAGCTCTTCCTTGAATGAGTGTGGGTACATTTTGGGATACCACAAACCATCACCTCCAATTGGGACAACTGGTTCCTCAACACATTATGGTTGAGCCTATAGTCACGGTTGGACACCAAAATCACCAAATCCACGACCTTCCACCCCAAAATGGATGGCCAAACCGAGGTCATCAACAGGATGATCGTGCACATTTTTTACATGTACAATTCCAATCATCCACACACATGGGATGATAGTCTTCCCTATGTTCAACACAGTTACAACAGAGCCATACATAGCTCAACCAACCACAGCCCCTTTTAGGTGGGGTTGGGATTTCAACCATTGGTTCCCATGGATGTTGCACTACCCCTTGCATCCACACAGGAAGAATTGTCCCATGCACAAACCAAAGCCGACAAAGCCACTCAATTCATTGAATGAATTCAACACATCTGCCAACAAGTTCAGGATATTTTGCAGAAGTCCAATTCCAAGTACAAGCAACACCATGATCAACACTGGGTGCCACACAAGTTTCAGGTGGGAAATAAAGTTTGGTTGCACTTGTAGAAAGAATGCCTTACAAAACCCCATCGGAAGCTTTGGCCACTCCACTATGGACCTTATACCATCACCAAGGTTGTGAGTGACAATGCTTTTGAGATCAATATTCCCCCTTGCTTGGCTTGCACCCAATGTTTAATGTGGACCTCCTTCGACCATACTTTCCATCATTATTGGACACCTCAGAGGTAGCATAACAGTTGACACCGACAGAGCTCAACCCTTATTGCATGGAACAAGCATCCACTGATCATATCATGGACACATAGGTCGAGAGCACTCGCTAACATAAGTTTCAACTTTATTGTGTTGTCAAAGCAAGGCATCTCCTGCACCAACACAAGTGTCTAACTCGGGGCCAAATTCAACAGAAATTTCATCATCTGATCGGGGAACTCAATGCAATGGAGACCATTTATTCCTAAGGGGGGAGGATTGATTCAGGTGGATATCGGTGGCCACCCACCTATTCCAATTGGCTACATACATATTTAGTCTTGGCAGTTTCAGTTTTCATCTTGGCATTTTTTTTTCTAGATTTTTGGGTCCTAAACTTTTGGGGCCATTTTGAGGCCCTAAACAACTTTTTTTGGGCCTGCCACAGTCACACTATAAATAGAGTTAGAGTGTGACAACATAATGTGTATTCCTCATATATACCTTTCCAACGTGCTATCGTACACCTAAAACAAAGATCGTATGCAAAATTTACGACCCCAGGAAGTTGACGTACCAACTTCCCACAACGGGGCACACATGAATTTTGGCGCTCCATCTACTAGGGTTAGGTTTTTAGATGTCTAGCGTTTTGGCATTCATGTTTGATGTAAAAAGGCCTTCGAATCCTCATTGTACTCATATTCTTTCGAATGAGCATAACCATCACATCTCTTCTCAGAGATAAGTTGTCACCATTCTAGCAAGTTTGTTTTAGTCTGCATTTTACAGTTTCATCATATTTCTTACTTAATATAAGTGAAGCTTTATTGTATCCTTGTTATTATTCACTCTGTCTCTATGTTAATATTATAGATCTATTTTTTCATTTTGTTCCTCTCATAAATCTGAATAAGTGATTTCTTGAAATTTTTACAGGAAATCCCTCAATAAGTGTGGTTCTTTGCAACCCCAACACTATAGATGTTCTTTCTTTGGTTCCTCTACTCTTTCTCCTAGTTTCTCTGTGGGATTATTTCCACTTTGAGATGGAAAAAAAAATTGATGCACACTTTTGCTTGGCTGACAAAATTGTGTACCTTTCCTTGAATTCTTATATGGAAAAGACTTGAATCCCTTCTTCTGGAATCCACTCTTATCCTTTCTCTTACAATCCTTAAAAGAATCTTGTTTGTGCCTAGATTGGTCATAAAAACACTTGGCCTTTCTTACAATGTCCTCCAAATTATTTGGCTTATCAAATTCAATTATGTCCTAATAGGACTATGGCAATCCACTGAGAAAACGTTGCACTCTCTCTTTTTCATCTTTGAGGTAAGGAACATACCTTAGTAGTTTCATGAGTCTTTTAGTATATGCGTCTATAGTAAGTTGACACAGCTTATGCTCATGGAATTCATTTATTTTTTCATCATAATACTTCTTTGATAGGTATGCATTTTGAAAGTACCTCTCAAACTACTTCCAATTCGGTATGATTTCCTTCAGTCCTTTTATTTCCTTCAGTTCCTCCCACCAAATGGAGGGTCCTCCATTTAGATTGAAAATGGAAATCATTTCCTTGGTATTCTTGGAGTAATTATGTACCTGAAAGTACTTCTTCAGGCCAAACAACCATGCCTCAACTTCTTCTCCTTTCTTAATTTCTCCATTAAAGGTAGGTGACTTAGCCTTCTTGAATTCTTCAATCATACAATTATGAGAATGCCTTTTATTTTTCTTCTTAGGAACACTCATTCCAATGTCACTGTTGGAAAACTCTTCGGAAGAATTATTCCTACTACATGGCCCTATGGAAATACTTCCACTAGCTTTAGTCTTCTTAACATTTCGATGCCTTTTCTTGGAACAACTCTTTCCCACATCATTGTGAGCTAATATGTTCTTCTAGGAATCTAAAGGGGTTTTCAACCTCTCTGATAGTTGTAACTCTGCATTACTAGGGCCTTGCTGCAAATGCTTCTCAATTTCAGACAAATTCTGCAATAGCACTGCATTTATCTATACCTACTTGGCTTGGGCTCTCATGAGCCTCTCATTATCTGCCTTCAGGCTTCTAAAAATGGTCATCAAATTTGGAGGGGTTTCTCTGTCCCTCCAAGCATTAGATTCCTCATCTCTAAAATGTGTTGTGTCTTCCATGTTGTGTTGCACCATTCACCTTTTCTTGCATTTTTGTACGTCCTACATGGTGAAACAACAATCCTTGCTAGCAATTACATCAGCATTTTAAAACACGCATTCTAGGCATCATCAAAATTTTATATAACAGTTTTAAGCAGCCTCGGTGGCCCATTCAAGCCTAGAGTTTACTCCTCTCTGATACCACTTTGTAACACAATCCACACTCTAACTCTCACTTCGTCTAGTGGGATGTCAAAATTTCCTCTTCTTCAACTCACCCTTTTCAAGCAATATACCCCATAATTGGATTATGTTCGTTGCGAGCTTTTCGATGACTATAATCTTGCCCAATCCCAAGCTCAATATCAAGAGTTATGACCTCTTGATGTTTTCCAACTCATTGCCACGCGGTATCAACAAAGTTACCAACTAAATGAGAACTCTCTTGAGTTCTCATTTTTTCATAGTGGCTATTTTTACTCCCATTTCAAAAAGTGGTGCTATCGGTAGCACCCTTTTTGAAGAGGTGGTTAAAATTGCAATGTGTTTGAAAATGTTCCCTTGACATTGCGAACAGAACCCTAAAAAACCCTGAAATTGACCCTCGAATCGAAAAGTGATGTTACTAGTAGCACCACTTTTTTTTTGGAGTTAAAAATATGACCTAATTGAAACGTGGCCTTGACTACTTGCACCACTACAAACACAATACCACATAAAGAAACCAACAATTGATCCTCGAATCGAAAAGTGATGCTACTGGTAGCACCACTTTTTGGGGGGGAGCTAAAACTATGACCTAATTGAAACTGTGACCTTCATCACTGTCTCCACCGCAAATAAAACACTGAAAAATGACTCCTA
>JASDQU010439145.1:91693-111108 GCA_032191745.1 Picea mariana | reverse complement strand
ATTTTCTGCAAAAGGTTGAAGTTCCTCTTGAACTCAGTTTGACTCAAGCTTGGGTTCTCAAGCTTAGAGCTATCAAATTCTGCATTTATAATAATCAGTTGTATTGGAGGGACCCTGCTAGCTTGCTTCTCAGGTGTTTGGATAAAGAAGAGGCTGTCGGGGTAACACATCAGTTTCATTCGGCTGTCTGTGGTGGTCATCACTACTGGAAGACTACTGCCCATAAGATCCTGAGGGCCGGATACTATTGGCCTTTCCTCTTCGCAGATGTGTGTGCATTTGTTAAATCCTGTGACAAATGCCAAAGATTTACCGGTAAGCAGCAACTGAAATCTTTACCCCTGAGGCCTATTGTGGTAAATGGCCCTTTCTAGTAGTGGGGTTTGGATTTTATTGGTGAAATAAATCCTTCATCCAGTGGTCAGCATAAATGGATTTTGGTAGCCACTGATTACTTCACGAAGTGGATAGAGGCGATCCCCACCCAGAATGCTACACATCAGGTAGTCATGAAGTTCCTCTATGAAAACATTCTGAGCAGATTTGGATGTCACAAGAGGCTGGTGGCAGATAATGCAGCAGTGTTTAAATCAGAAGCATTAGTGAACATGTGTGAATCAATGGGCATTCAACTTGTACACTCGACTCCCTACTATCCTCAAGGTAATGGCTTGGTTGAATCTTCAAATAAGAGCTTGATCAAAATCATAAGAAATCTGTTGGAAGAAAATAAAAAGAATTGGGATTCCAAATTGAAGTTTGCTCTGTGGGCAGATAGAGTAACTGTTAAAAAATCTATAGGAACTTCCCCATTCAAGCTGGTTTATGGGACTGATGCTATCTTTCCTGTTCAGTTAGTTATGCCTATGGCCAAGTTCTTTAAGGAAGAGCAGACTGAGCAAAATGACATGGTAAGAAGGATGTTGGACTTGGTGGAATTGCAACAATCTCGGGAACAGCTATTGGACAAATCTGAAGCACATCAGATGCAGATCAAAAAGACGTTTGACAGAAAGGCCAAGGTGGATAGTTTTCAGATCGGTGACTAGGTTCTGAAGTGGGATGCTCTTCGATAGGAAAAAGGCAAGCATGGCAAGTTTGATTCCTTGTGGACATGCCCTTTTATGATCACTCAGGTGCAAAACAATAACACTTACATTCTGCAGAATCTGGAGGGTGAGGAAGTGTTCAGTGGCTCAGTAAACGAGCGATTTCTAAAACTTTATTTCATCTAAGGCTGCATAGCCTAGACATTGTAAATAGTCTCAGTTTTTATTTTTCAATAAATCCATGCCTAATGGAATACTAGCAGATAGTTTAGTTTTTACGTTCTTTTCCAGGAAAGGCATTGATTCTATGGTTCTTGAAACCTCACAGGGAGGTGTTCATCCCCAATAGGAGCCAATGCTAACTCCCCAAATAAATCATTGGTTTTATTTTGGTTATTAGATGATAGGTTGGTTCCTAAATTTGATTTCTAATTTTTATCATTAGGTTAGAGAGTCTGTATTTCCAAAATAATCTCAAAAGACATGTTGATTTTGGTTCGGTCAAGAGAATGGAAAAATATCAGGATTCGGTGGTTTAGGCGAGCCTCCAGCGTGCTCATTAACCATCGAAAGTGTTCATCTTCGACAGATAAATGGTCGAGGCAGAAAGCAAGCAACCACCGAAAATGTTTGAACGGGAAAAAAGAAAACTCGTGCTTTCGCACGCGCCAGATGTCAAAAATCGTTGCAATGATGAGGAATACAACCACCGAAAGTTCGAATTGTGGGAGATGATGCTCAGTTCGTGGCATTCATCCGAAAGGTTCGAAGCACCTACGTTTTATCCATTGAATTAATCATTTCAAATCCACGCAAAGCGGTCAATGCCAGATACGATTGCACGGAGCTTTCCTTCATTTCAGTGGCAGATACATCAATCATCATTAGCAGGTCGTTCTTTCATTTTGAAACTCAATGTGTTATAATGAAGCCCGAGGATCGCTGAAGATAACTACAAGCACGCGATTTTATCAGCAAAATCGTGTTTTCAAAATCCTGATCCCGCTTTTCTCTGGCGATTGGCAAGGTGTCTCCGAGTTCAGCCAGCGTCCCGAGTCAAGGAAATTTGGTCTGGTAAGCAGGTAAGATCAGAAACTGTTAATTTTCAAAGTTTCATAAATACAATTGCCCCTGAAAAATTTGAAGTTTCGGCTTTCTCCAGTTAGACTGTCATTCGAATGTGGGTCGGTATTTTAGTGAATTTATCAATCCTATGCTTTGTCAAGCGATTTCACCATTTGTTCATAAGTGATATCGACTGTATCCCTAGTTCCTAGAACCATTGTTTCCCAAACACCTGGTTTCCCATAGTGTTAGACACAGTCATCATTGAGCTATGACAAAAGCAAGCCCTTCTTTGAGATCCGAGCTAGATGGCATGTGGTATTTTGAAGAGCATCCAGAGGTTGCAGAGTGTTTTAAACAGGTCGTAGTTTTCACATATTGTGAAAAATTGACATCCTTTCACCAACAAGTTGCTAAAGCATTTTCCCTCTCATACGATGGAAGGATTGCTAGAATAGGCAGAGAGGAGTTCATTATAGATGAAGGAGCTATTGCCGAATACACAGGGTTATCCAGAACAGGGGACTGCTGGTTTAAAACCTCTTCACCTTCAAATGTTGATTTCAGGTCCTATCTGTTACCAGTCCACAAATCTTTGACATGGAAGAAGGACATTCCCATGTCCTATCTGGAGCCAAAGTGGCAGTTACTGCTAAAGGCGATTTTGGTATACATCACCTGTGAAGGGTGCTATAACAGGGTGATGTACTACCATTTTAAACTGTTGAACCACTTCACAGGCAGAGAACACTTGATCATACCTTATTTCTTTCATAGAACCCTGATTAAGATGGAAAAACAGGTAAAAACTCAGCCTACTAAAGTTATAAGCAGAATATCACATCAGGGGTTGATTACCCTCCTTGTCAAAGAAGCTCTTCAGAGGAAGCAAATAGAATGGGGTTTCTTCTTGTTCTGGAATGAGTTTCAGACAGAAAAACCTCCAGAGATAAAAGCAAAGAAGTCTAGAAGAAGGAATGATCCTACTCCCAAGAAAAGTCACAGGAGGAGGAAAGGGATTTCAATGCCCAGGGATTCTATAAAAACATCACCCATCAAGCAGRGAGGAATCAAGAGGAAATTAAAGTTTGAAGACAAAAACCCTGTCACAGGGAAAAACCCTCTCAATTTAGCTTATAGTGACTCTGATTCAGAGCAGGAGATGGCAAAAACACAGGAAAACTTGCAGATCAAACAGGATGCAAAACTGAAGATAAATATACCTCCATCAAAGCCTTCAAAAAGACATAGGCAATCAGAAGCCGAAGCTTCTTCAAGTAGGCCTAAGAAAGGTAAGACAAAGAAAATCAACATGCTGCTAAGAGAGATCTATGAGATGGAGGTCCTGGAGAGGGTAATTAAAAAAGAAAACACAGACCTCAGAGAGAGACCTCCATCAAAGCCTTCAAAAACACACAGGCCATCAGAAGCCAAAGCTTCTTCAAGCAGGCCTAAGAAAGGTAAGACAAAGAAAATCAACATGCTGCTAAGAGAGATCTATGAGATGGAGGTCCTGGAGAGGGTAATTAAAAAAGCAAACWCAKAMCTCACAKARAGAAATGCTRAAYWRTTYTAAASAGAATCAAAMTMTCAAAGAAAARCATGATACAATCAAAGATAGAAAYAGAGAKTTAATCARRGAAAACATGAAATTATACAGGYARCTCAGGGTTCTAAGGCTCAAGMTAAAGAAKTTTGAATCACCAGAGGAGKAACAAACTGGGTTGGACACTTTGGCTAATCTAGCCACAACAATAATGGATGCGCCAGAACCTCCTACACAGTCAGCAAAGATTSATAGGTCTGTACGAATCAAGACTGTAGCATCTAAGAAAGCTTGAGCAATCAAAAGAGGAGCAAGGATAAAAATTTTTGAAATTTTGAAAGTTCTTCAAAGTAAAACTTTCGGTGGTTTAGGCGAGCCACACTGTGCTCATTAACCACCGAAATAGGCGCTTTCGGTGGATAACTCGCCCAGAGACCGTCCCAGACAACCACCGAAAGCCTGTGTATCCAGAATTGAATGAGTTTTTGCACAGATCCAGGATTTTTGATATGAAAAGATCCAAGACCTTCTCGAATGAATGATTGATGAATTATCAAGTTCATCCCAACAGTTATTTTTGATAAAGCATGAAGAAAAGAGGTATTTCAAAGGCCTATGGACACTTTCATTTGGACCGGAAAACAGGATACTTTGCCACATCAGCCAACTCGACTTGGTCTCCATGGGAGAATGATCTTTTAGCCTTGGGAGGTTGTTCTACACATCACCAACAATCAATTGAGACAAATCTGGTTCTTGATGATAGACAAGAAATAGACACTATCAGGTTGTACATTTTCTATCTGGAGACTCCATTGACGAAGTGGCTCCCAAAAGAGCTCACACCAAGGCAAACCCAGAAGGCCCATTGAAAACATCAGTTCCTGATCCAGAAAAGATCATTAGCAAGGGAAAAGTTTTGCAAAGACAGGCTTCCGGATCTGCAAGTGCAATTGATTCAGGTATTCCAACCGATACTCATCCTTCCATATCTGAAAAGTCTTTGTTTGAATCCCCTGCTGAAACCCAAAATTCCCAAGAAATAAGAAATTCATCTCAAGATTTTAAAGTAGAAGAACCTTCTTTTTCTTCTAATATTACTGATTCTGTCCTTGAGGTTGACATTTCATCCCATCCAAAAGAATTGAATACTGAACCTTCCCCACAGAGAGAATATTCTTCTTCATCTCCTTTGGATTCATCACCTAGCAAACCTTAAAAAAGTGTTTACACACTTACACCAATCTGCCTGTTCTTGAAGAAATTCTCCATGATCTGTCCTCTAAAGGAGAAGAAAATTTAGCATTGTTGCTTGGCCAATTTTATAAATCCTCTTACTTTCCATCTACTTCCGAAAMTTCTGCTCAGGGTGAAGTAAGACAATCATTCTTTTCCAACTTAGGAAACTCATCTCCTCCATCATCTCCTCCAAGTCACTCATCTCCTCCATTATCTCCTACAAGTTCCTCATCTGTATCAATCACCAAGACTRCCATGGCTGCCCCTTTGACCAAGATGGAACAGATCTTGGCAAACATATATGCCCCACTTGTCTTGCCAAACCCCCTGTCTGCCATGCCAACAGGTGACTACCAGAAATATATGCCGAAGTTTACAGGAGCAGGGGAGTATACTGCTGAAGAACACATTGAAGCATTTTATGCTTATGCAGAAAACATAAACATTTTAGAAGAAGATGTGTGGACTAGAGTTTTCATTCAGTGTTTAGATGGCCAAGCCCGAAAGTGGTTCAAAGAGCTTCTAGAAAATTCAATCACTGGCATTGAACAATTAGATGAGGTTTTCCTGAAGCACTGGGGAGAAAGAAGAGATCTGTTGTATTACATTTCTTTGTTTGGAAATTTGAAGAGAGGAGATTTAGAATCAGTCTCGGACTTTATGAAGAGATTCAATAAAATGTTTGGTAAGATCCCTGCAGAGATTAAACCAAGCGATGCATCGGCAAAGATCACATTCTCTGCTGCCTTTGATGCAGAGTTTTGTCTGATCCTTAGGGAAAGATGATCAGCCACGCTTGCTTTAATGCAAGATGCTGCTCTCGAGGTTGAGTCTAACATTACAGCATCACATAAGCTTAAAGGAAGGGCTGAGAAGAAGAAGTCTGCTGCTGAAACCTCCTCATCTTCTAGCAGCCAAATGGAGAAGATGGCAAAGATGTTAGACATTCTGACGTCTGAAATGTCAAAGTTAAAACTCCAAAATCAGAAACCAGGAAGAGCTAAAGAGCCAAATAATTTCGCTCGCAGAAATCCAAATGCTTTTCCTTACAGAAGGAATAATCCACAAGTTCAGATCCTTCAAAGAGAGAGAAATCCAGTTGATGATCAGAGGGTCAAGCCACCATTTCAAAATGCAGTGTTAGATGAAGAGCAACAACCACCTCATGATGAAACTGAAGATGCTGATGAAATAAACTGTTTTGGTGATGAGAATGAGTCTTCATTTTTGACACAGGTAGACTATTAAGAGGCCCTGATGGATCAACAAATTCAAGAAGCAAGTGTAGAGGAAACTGTCTACTTGACAGATGACCAGAAAGGCTACAATTTAAGGTCCAAGAGTGCTACTCCAAAAACACCTATTGCTACCCTTGTGAAGGACAAGGAAGATTCTTCCCCAGTAAAAAGCAAAGAGGTTGCTGCCAATCAGCCTCCAGCTCCTGAAAAACAAAACACCCCTCCAGCCAAACAGCAGAAGAAACAAATTCAGCCCCCAGCCAAAGAGAAAGTCAGCTTAAAGGCTCCTTCCCATGAGGTAAAGGTTTCAGACAGACAATCCCTTTCCTTCAATTTATAATCTGAAATTCAAAAGGTTAAGATAACCATGCCTCTAACTGAACTCATGAAGAATGAAGCCTTTAAAGCAGCCATCTTAAAATCTCTTGAGCCTAAGACCTCTCCGTCAGATGATTTCATTAATTTACAAGATGGTAAGCCTAAGGTGACCATAGGGCCCATGATAGAAGACCGTGATGATTCTTGTCCACCATTTTACATATCATTAAACATCCATGACAAAATCCTTCACAATTGTCTACTTGATTCCGGGGCATCACATAACCTTATGCCAAAGGCTGTGATGGATGAGCTTGGTCTCGAAGTCACGAAACCATACCAAGATCTTTTCTCCTTTAATTCCAGAAAGGTCAGATGTCTTGGCCTCATTAAATACATGGTCATTAACCTTGCTCAATTACCAATGAGGAGCATGGTTATGGACGTGGTGGTTGCTGATATTCCACCTAAGTTTGGGCTGCTTTTGTCTTGTTCATGGGGAAAGAGATTAGGAGGTACACTACAGATGGATCTGTCCTATGCTACGATTCCAGTGTTTGGAGGGGAAATGAAAAGACTTTACAGGGAAAATCAGCTTGCTTATATCATCAGTGATCGAAAGAATTCCGTCAATCATCCTATCTATGCTGTGGATACGAATTTTGGTTGATGCATCCTTCAGATTGATGATGGTCAAGCAACTCTTATGCAACTAGTCAAGCCTATTGAACAGCAGGCTGAAAGTGAAAACATTGCAGTCTGGACTATGTGCTTCGATGGGGCCAGCACTAAAGACTCAGCAGGTGCTGGAGTAGTCCTGATCTCTCCCTCAAAGGAGACCATATCTTTGTCCTTCAAGCTTGACTTCAGAACCACTAACAACATAGCAGAGTATGAGGCTCTGCTGTTGGGATTAAATTCAGCCAAAGAGATGGGGATAAAAGGTTTGAAGGTATTGGGAGATGCAGACCTCATCGTGCAACAGGTAAACAACACCTTTCAAGCTAAGCATGTTAGGTTAAAAGCTTACAGAGACGAGGTATGGAAGATGCGTGATTCTTTTTCTGTTTTTGAAATTTCATACATACCAAGGAATATGAATCAACTCACTGATTCTCTTGCTGTTTCAGCCAGCACATTCATTCCACCAATGCCCCCTAAGCTTAGCTATGAAATTCAAGTAAAATATCGACCCTCCTTACCCGATAATGTCAAATATTGGAAAGTTTTTGAAGATGACGAGGAAATCAACAGATTTCTCCAAGTGGTAGATGAGTTTTCTGATCTGCACATTGATCAGCAGAATCTTAATGAGGAAGAATCACAGGAACCTGAGCTAAAGAAGAAGTTGGGCCACATGATATCGTTCAGTTACCAAACAACTATATACCTCGAGGTTTGGTACCCTTGGAGAGGCTGCTTGATCAGAATGATGTCCCTTATCAGCCAGACGAAAAGGAGAAAGATCCTGCTGTTCAAGAGCATAACATAGGAGGTAAAAGCCAGCCCAAGTTTATCAATTTGTCTTCTGAATTGGCTGCTGATGAGAAGTCAAAATACTGTAGTGTTTTGAAAGAATTTTCCGATGTGTTTGCTTGGAAATATAGTGATTTAAAGACTTATGATCCCGATATTATTCAACATAAAATCCCTCTTGAAAAAGACACTATTCCTTTCAAGAAAAAACTCAGGCCTCTAGCCCTCCTTTGCTGCCAGTGATTGAGAGAGAAATTAAAAATCTCCTAGATGCCAAGATCATAGTTCCCTTGAGATATTCAAAATGAATTGCCAATCTGGTGATCGTGAGGAAGAAGAATGGGGAGGTAAGGTTGTGTGTAGATTTCAGAAACTTGAAAAAATGCTCAAAAAAGGACAACTATCCTCTTCCTAAGATGGAACACTTGTTACAAAGGATTTCAGGGGCAAAGGTCCTGTCCTTTCTTGACGGCTTTTCCGGTTACAATCAGGTTGCTGTCCATCCGGATGATTAGGAGAAGACTGCGTTCACCACTCCTTGGGGGACCTTTATGTACTCCAAGATGCCCTTTGGATTAATGAACGCTGGGGCCACATTCCAAAGGGCCATGGATATAGCATTTGTGGGAGAAAAGGACAAATTTGTCCTCATATACCTTGATGATATTACGGTGTATTCCAGCAACCATGAGGAGCATCTCAAACATCTGAAAAGAGTATTCTTAAAGTGCAGACAGTTTGGGATTTCATTAAATCCCAAGAAATCCTAATTTTCTCTAAGAAAGTGTAAGCTCTTGGGTCACATTGTGTCAGTCGAAGGTGTCATGATTGATCCATTACGAGTGGAGGCCATTCAAAAGCTGTCCTTGCCAAGGTCAAAGAAGGACATTCAGTCATTGCTTGGCAAGATTCATTTCGTCAGAAGGTTTGTGCCCAACTTTGCTGAATTAGTCAAACATATAACTTGCATGTTGAAAAAAGGGGCTGAAGTAAAATGGATAGACAGTGCGAGAAACTCTTTTCAGTATATCAAGCAAGCGATCATCGAGTCTCCGATTCTGATCAACCCAGATTACAACAAGACTTTCTATGTCTTTTCCTTTGCTTCCTATGGCACGGTGGCAACAGTCCTACTTCAGAAAGACGAGGAAAATTTTGATCATCCCGTGGCCTTCTTCAGCAAGACACCCAGGGATGCTGAGCTAAGGTATGACCCTATCGAGAAACAACCTTATGCTCTTATAAAAGATTTATAATCATTCAAGGTTTATATCCTTCATTCGAAGGTCATCGCATATGTTCCCTCATCTTCTGTAAAAGATGTTTTGACGCAGTCGGATATCGACAGAGAAAGGGAAAGATGGATTGCAAAGATGATCGAATTCAATATTGAAGTAAAGCCCACCAAACTGGTAAAAGGCCAGGGCCTTGCCAAGCTTTTGGTGGAGGAAAATCATAAACTGCTGGATATTAATTTCATAGCAGAAATTTCAGAAAATTCACAGACAGAGTTGGCAGCAGAAGGGCAGCATGACAGTCAACAAGTGGCAGAGCACTTGGCTTCTTGCAAATGGTATGCTGGCATCATACATTTTCTGCAAAAGCTTGAAGTTCCTCCTGAACTCAGTTTGACTCAAACTCGGGCTCTCAAGCTTAGAGCTATCAAATTCTGCATTTATAATAATCAGTTGTATTGGAGGGACCCTGCTGGCTTGCTTTTCAGGTGTTTGGATAAAGAAGATGCTGTCGAGGTAACACATCAGTTTCATTCGACTGTCTGTGGTGGTCATCACTACTGGAAGACTACTGCCCATAAGATCCTGAGGGCTGGATACTATTGGCCTTTCCTCTTCGCAGATGTGYGTGCATTTGTTAAATCCTGTGACAAATGCCAAAGATTTACCGGTAAGCAGCAGCTGAAATCTTTACCCCTGAGGCCTATTGTGGTAAATGGCCCTTTCCAGTAGTGGGGTTTGGATTTTATTGGTGAAATAAATCCTTCATCCAGTGGTCAGCACAAGTGGATTTTGGTAGTCACTGATTACTTCACGAAGTGTATAGAGGCGATCCCCACCCGGAATGCTACACATCAGGTAGTCATGAAGTTCCTATATGAAAACATTCTGAGCAGATTTGGATGTCCCAAGAGGTTGGTGGCAGATAATGCAGCAGTGTTTAAATCAGAATCATTGGTGAACATGTGTGAATCAATGGGCATTCAACTTGTACACTCGACTCCCTACTATCCTCAAGGTAATGGCTTGGCTGAATCGTCAAATAAGAGCTTGATCAAAATCATAAGAAAACTGTTGGAAGAAAATAAAAAGAATTGGGATTCCAAATTGAAGTTTGCTCTGTGGGCAGATAGAGTAACTGTTAAAAAATCTATAGGAACTTCCCCATTCAAGCTGGTTTATGGGACTGATGCTATCTTTCCTGTTCAGTTAGTTATGCCTGTGGCCAAGTTCTTTCAGGAAGAGAAGACTGAGAAAAATGACATGGTAAGAAGGATGCTGGACTTGGTTGAATTGCAACAAGCTCGCGAACAGCTAGTGGACAAATCTGAAGCACATCAGATGCAGATCAAAAAGACGTTTGACAGAAAGGCCAAGGTGGACAGTTTTTAGATCAATGACTGGGTTCTGAAGTGGTATGCTCTTCGACAGGAAAAAGGCAAGCATGGCAAGTTTGATTCCTTGTGGACAGGCCCTTTTATGATCACTCAGGTGCAAAACAATAACACTTTCATTCTGCAGAATCTGGAGGGTGAGGAAGTGTTCAGTGGCCCGGTAAACGGACAATTTCTAAAACTTTATTTCATCTAAGGCTGCATAGCCTAGACATTGTAAATAGTCTCAGTTTTTATTTTTCAATAACTCCATGCCCAATGGAACGCTAGCAGATATTTTAGTTTTTAGGTTCTTCTCCAGGAAAGGCATTGATTCTATRGTTCTTGAAACCTCACAGGGAGGTGTTCATCCCCAATAGGAGCCAGTGCTAACTCCCCAAATAAATCATTGGTTTTATTTTGGTTATTAGATGATAGGTTGGTTCCTAAATTTGATTTCTAATTTTTATCATTAGGTTAGAGAGTCTGTATTTCCAAAATAATCTCAAAAGACATGTTGATTTTGGTTCGGTCAAGAGAATGGAAAAATATCAGGATTCGGTGGTTTAGGCGAGCCTCCAACGCGCTCATTAACCACCGAAAGTGTTCATCTTCAGCAGATAAATGGTTGAGGCAGAAAGTAAGCAACCACCGAAAATGTTTGAACGGGCAAAAAGAAAACTCGTGCTTTCGCACGTGCCAGATGTCAAAAATCGTTGCAATGATGAGGAATACAACCGCCGAAAGCTTGCATTGTGGGAGATGATGCTCAGTTCATGGCGTTCATCCGAAGGGTTCGAAGCACCTGCGTTTTATCCATTGAATTAATCATTTCAAATCCACGCAAAGCGGTCAGTGCCAGATACGATTGCTCGGAGCTTTCCTTCATTTCAGTGGCAGATACATCAATCATCATTAGCAGGTCGTTATTTGATTTTGAAACTCAATGTGTTATAATGAAGCCTGAGGATCGCTGAAGATAACTACAAGCACGCGATTTTATTAGCAAAATCGTGTTTTCAAAATCCTGATCCCGCTTTTCTCTGGCAATTGGCAAGGTGTCTCCGAGTTCAGCCAGCATCCCGAGTCAAGGAAATCTGGTCTGGTAAGCAGGTAAGATCGGAAACTGTTCCTTTTCAAAGTTTCATAAATACAATTGCCCCCGAAAATTTGAAGTTTCGGCTTTCTCCAGTTAGACTGTCATTCGAATGTGGGTCGGTATTTTAGTGAATTTATCAATCCTGTGCTCTGTCAAACGATTTCACCGTTTTTTCATAAGTGATATCGACTGTATCCCTAGTTCCCAGAACCGTTGTTTCCCAAACACCTGGTTTCCCACAGTGTTAGACACAGTCATCATTGAGCTATGACAAAAGCAAGCCCTGCTTTGAGATCCGAAGTAGATGGCATGTGTTATTTTGAAGAGCATCCAGAGGTTGCAGAGTGTTTTAAACAGGTCGGAGTTTTCACATATTGTGAAAAATTGACAGCCTTTCACCAACAAGTTGCTGAAGCATTTTCCCTCTCATACGATGGAAGGATTGCTAGAATAGGTAGATAGGAGTTCATTATAGATGAAGCAACTATTGCCGAATACACAGGGTTATCCAGAACAGGGGACTGCTGGTTTAAAACCTCTTCACCTTCAAATGTTGAGTTCAGGTCCTATCTGTTACCAGTCCACAAATCTTTGACATGGAAGAAGGACATTCCCATGTCCTATCTGGAGCCAAAGTGGCAATTAATGCTAAAGGCGATTTTGGTATACATCACCTGTGAAGGGCGCTATAACAGGGTGATGTACTACCATTTTAAACTGTTGAACCACTTCACAGGCAGAGAACACTTGAACATACCTTATTTCTTTCATAGAACCCTGATTAAGATGGAAAAACAGGTAAAAACTCAGCCTACTAAAGTTATAAGCAGAATATCACATCAGGGGTTGATTACCCTCCTTGTCAAAGAAGCTCTTCAGAGGAAGCAAATAGAATGGGGTTTCTTCTTGTTTTGGAATGAGTTTCAGACAGAAAAACCTCCAGAGATAAAAGCAAAGAAGTCTAGAAGCATGAATGATCCTACTCCCAAGAAAAGTCACAGGAGGAGGAAAGGGATTTCAATGCCCAGGGATTCTATAAAAACATCACCCATCAAGCAGAGAGGAATCAAGAGGAAATTAAAGTTTGAAGACAAAAACCCTGTCACAGGGAAAAGCCCTCTCAATTTAGCTTATAGTGAATCTAATTCAGAGCAGGAGATGGCAAAAACACAGGACAACTTGCAGATCAAACATGATGCAAAACTGAAGATAAATATACCTCCATCAAAGCCTTCAAAAACACACAGGCAATCAGAAGCCGAAGCTTCTTCAAGCAAGCCTAAGAAAGGTAAGACAAAGAAAATCAACATGCTGCTAAGAGAGATCTATGAGATGGAGGTCCTGGAGAGGGTAATTAAGAAAGCAAACTCAGACCTCACAGAGAGAAATGCTGAACTGTTTAAAGAGAATCGAACTCTCAAAGAAAAACATGATACAATCAAAGATAGAAACAGAGAGTTAATCAGAGAAAACATGAAATTATACAGGCAACTCAGGGTTCTAAGGCTCAAGCTAAAGAAGTTTGAATCACCAGAGGAGGAACAAATTGGGTTGGACACTTTGGCTAATCTAGCCACAACAATAATGGATGTGCCAGAACCTCCTACACAGTCAGCAAAGATTCGTAGGTCTTCACGAATCAAGACTGTAGCATCTAAGAAAGCTTGAGCAATCAAAAGAGGAACAAGGATAAACATTTTTGAAATTTTGAAAGTTCTTCAAAGTACAACTTTCGGTGGTTTAGGGGAGCCACTCTGTGCTCATTAACCACCGAAACAGGTGCTTTCGGTGGATAAGTCGCCCAGAGACCATCCCAGACAACCACCGAAAGCCTGTGTGTCCAGAATTGAATGAGTTTTTGCACAGATCTAGGATTTTTGATATGAAAAGATCCAAGACCTTCTCGAATGAATGATTGATGAATTATCAAGTTCATCCCAACAATTATTTTTGATAAAGCATGAAGAAAAGAGGTATTTCAAAGGCCTATGGACAATTTCATTTGGACCGAAAAACAGGATACTTTGCCACATCAGCCAACTCGACTTGGTCTCCATGGGAGAATGATCTTTTAGCCTTGGGAGGCTGTTCTACACATCACCAACAATCAATTGAGACAAATCTGGGATTGACCTCATTTTGAGGAAGCATCCCTCTTCTTTTGCAACAGATTTTTACTTGCTATTTTTAGTTGATTTGATCCATGTTTTTAGGATCAGAGAACTACTTTGTAATGTTATAAATATTAGAATAGAATATGAACCAGGGGTTCGATTTTGAGTGCTATGATGTTGCCACTGTAATGAAAAGACTTATTCTTATTTTATAAAAAATTTCAAGCTTCCTTCAGTTGTGTAGTCAGATTTCTCTCTTCTGTTCTCTGATAGCTTATGAGTGAATGTTCTTTGTTGATGCTCATTCAATTTGCAGTGRCTGTCATCTCACTRATTGATTGCTTTAGCTGATAATCATAAGTTATTTCTTGGTTATTAAACCCATTGTKCTTKTTGGTATGAARTATAATCTGGTTCAATAGCTGTTTTCTTCCCCATTTAATCAAACCTTGTCTGACTGCATTGCTAGAAGGCCTTGTGAGATTTTGTATTCCTAGACAGTCTTGAACACACAGTCCAGCCCCTAGATATTCATCTTGATCCAAAAACCACATCATTATTGAGAAAATTGCTTCAAAAAGAGTTAGTTACCATGCATCTCCGACTTACAGCCTAGGAGAGTTTCCTGGAGTGATAACAATGTCTATCAACTATTTTTTAAGAAAAGTTTCTTTGAAGAAGGCCTCCAATGGATTTAATAATGTTGTCGCACCCGAGACTTCTTCATCACTAGTTGTAAAGTTCAAATTCCCTGCTATGATCAAATCACCCTTAGCCAACAGTCCCTTACCATCCACGTTTTCCAAGAACCGCTTTCTCTCAGTACAAAGATCATATACATTTAAGAAGTTGATCCTTCTCTTATCAGATATACAAAAACCTATCAATAAGATACCAGCACATCTTAAAAAAGGAAATAAGTTAAAAACTTTAGGGTCCCATGATAACATAAGTCCACCAGACTTCCCTAATGCATTAACAACACAGACCATCCAATTAGGTCGAAAAATGTTCATAAAGTGTGTGGCCTTCTCTTCGGATCCCAGAGTCTCTTGTAGAAAGAGAATGTTCAGAGAAGTTTTTGAAAGAAGTCTTGTCATTGAGGCCACTTTTAGGGGTCCTCCTACCCCTCTAATATTTAGAGAAAGGAGGATCATGATTTTTTCCTTACAAGGGATTTCATGCCTCTAAGCGCCCCATGTTCTAGGTGTTTTTCCAGATGTTTTGCCGAAAAAGAAAGATCAGTTCCCAAATTCTTGTGGGTGCTCCTTGTTTTTATAGGAGAGACCTCCAAAACGAGGCCTCGTGACCAAGCTAGATCCTTCATTGCAGTCTCCCCAGAACTAGAAGAGACCCCTGTAGCTCCACTAAGCTCTGAATCGTTAAAAAATTCCTTTCCTAGAAAGGTGGGGAGGGGAATTGGGCTAGAAGCCTCCCTAATGGGTGGGTCCAATGAATTTTATTACCATCCACCAAGGGATCATTGCCTACAACTCCATTAGTCCCCAAGATTGTGCATCAGTCTTTGATAATAGTTTTGGGAGAAATTTCAGCTGACAGAGGCTCGAGGGTAGTTACAAACATGGATAAAGGATCTTCCCTAGCCACTACCGGATCCGTTCTCATCATATCCGTCTCAGAGGACATCCCCGAGCCATTAACCGATGAGGGTCAGATTTCTGGCATGAAAGTACTATCCAGGTGGTCTCTCTCCGAAGAAGATAATGAAAAATACAGAGATGGGTAGAGTGACTTGAGCTTACCAACAAAGGTGGCGGCCGAGTTCCTAGATTTATCCTCAGCACACATCACAACATATTCCCCCAACTCCTGTGAATCCAGGATGTCCATGTAGAGGTCCTTTGATTGGTCCTCCAGAGAATCCTCCTAGTTGGACATCCCAAGAGATGATTGGCAGTCTATTTGCATAGTCCGCCTACAAAGGGAACACCAAAAGGGTATTCCCAAGTAGTTTAGTCACTGCACTATAATGTGACCCCGCCAATCGATTTCTAGAGATTCCAGTAAACCCTCATGAATGTCCACCTCTACCAAAACTTTTTCCATTCTTTTGTCCTTAGACAGTAAGGTGCCTTCATCAACTTTAATGTATCGTCCCAAAACATTACCAATCTGCTCCAGTGCTTTGGTATTGCACATTTGAAGCAAAAGACCTGGAAGTAGTACCCACAAATGTCAAATACTGAAGTTTTCAGTATTCAGATCAAAATGAATGTGCCAACGCTTAAGCATGAAGCTCCCTCCATCATAGTCCCAAAACCTACCCAGAATGTACTCGGTGTCCTCGAGTTTTTTAAAAACGAGGCCTATCCAACCTCTCGACAATGCCAACAACTTCGGATAGTATCCTAAGACTAGCTCCCAGGTACTCAACATGCATTCAACTATCGGTCTTTTGCAATGAGACCTGTAAGAAAAACTCCCCACCAGTGCAGAGAGAGAGAGAGAGAGAGAGAGAGAGAGAGAGAGAGAGAGAGAGATTGCAGGTGTCCTCTAAACCCACATTAACACCCATCACCATCCTCCGTTTAGTCTTTTTTGGCTTCCACACTCTCACAAAGCATTTTGCAAAACCACCCTTCAAATGTGAGCGGCCTCCCAGTGTGGCCTTAGTCTGAGTACTAGCCTGATTCGAAAAATCARCAGTCTTAAACCCCACCACTGTGGAAGTAATACACGACCCTTTATACTTCAAGTCTATGCCCGCRACCTCCTTGCTACCCAAACCTACAGTTGAGTATCCCTGTAAATGGTTTGAAGCACAACACAGTCGAGGGGAGCACTTACCAACAGAATGGGGGGTCGTCGCTTTCAAGGAGAAAATAGATGGCGAGTTTAAGCATTCATTAATGTGACACCTACTATGATTAAGCTTGCATAGCTCGTCCACCGAGGAAAATAATCCTTCCTTCCCCCAAAGTTCTTCGTCAGTCGCACCCATTAGTGCGCTGACCTCATTTTCCATACCAAGTCTTCCACCAACCTCGGATAGCCTGCCACCTCAGGACTGTGGTCGTATCATGGCGGAAAAGACAAGAATCAATGTTTAAGGCATAGTAAATGATAGAGGAGGACATATACGGGGATTAATAAAAGACCCCTATCAAATCGAGGCATGTCCAGTGGTTAAACTGACTCCTACTGCACCTAAAAACAGGGAAACTTCTTCAAAGCTTGCAATACCCAACACCGTACTATCCACCAGAAAGAAAGAAGGATAATGATGGCGTTTTCATCAATTCCAGAGTATACGGGCTATTCCACCAAAATAACCATGGTTTCTCATCCTGACTAAAATCTCTCCTAAACCACCACCAGGATATAACTCCGAGTCAGTAGGGGGATAGGCGGAGAGTGTTCAACCACCATTAAACCTCCTCTAGGTAAAGGGGTGATCTTCACAATATGATTAATGTGGTCTAAAAAGTGAATGAACTTCAACCTATAAAACTGGGTGCATAAAGCATTAATAAAAGCCCACAGAATTCATAAAAAAGCCCATTAATGCAAAGAACGTTAACTCTAAACAAGTTTATAGATGAAAGCTAACTTTAAAAGTCCATTGCTTCGCCCCTACTTTACCTTAAAAATAATAAAATTCAACATTGAGACAAGTTGGTTGAAAATTGATGGAGAATTGGTATTTAAATTTGGATAGTCGAATAGTGTTTGAAGCAAATCACGAGCTGAGTAAATTCAGATTCATTTCGGAGTCATTGCTGGTGTGGTGGATTCATTGCGGAGGGAGAATTCGAATTCATTTCGGAGTCATCGTTGGCTTGGTGGATTCATTGCGGAGGAAGAATTCGGATTCATTTCGGAGGGAGCCAACGAAGAATGAATACGTCCACCATGGATAAGTATGAGAAGCTTGAGAAGGTCGGGGAGGGAACGTATGGGAAGGTGTACAAGGCAAGGGACAAGATCAGCGGCCAGCTCGTTGCTCTCAAAGAGACACGCCTCGAGATGGACAAGGAAGGCGTTCCCTCCACTACGCTCCGTGAAATTTCGCTTCTGCGGTTGCTCTCTGAGAGTACTTATGTTGTTAAGTTAGTTCTTTTTCTGGCCTTGATTCATTATTTTTTCACTCTACTGCATGAATTTAAATTATTTCTGTTATGTTTTGCATGCCATTTGAATCTTGTCTGTATAGCCTATGAAATGTTGCCTCATTGAAAAGCTTCATTTCTGCTATTATTGTTACAATTTTTTGGCCTTACAAATGCTGAAAATGGTAATAATTTTATTTTTTGTGTTCTACTGCCATGATTGCTCTCAAACGGACGTTTACAAGTTTTGGTCGTAATGGTCAAAATCTGATCATTTCAGCGTTAAGCCACAATATAATTCTAAATTATTTGTTTAGTAAGCTGTTAGACTGGAATTTTTAGGTTTCTGTGTGTGGAGCGTGCTGTCAAGCATGGCAAACCCATTCTTTACATAGTCATGGAGTACCTCGACACTGATTTGAAAAAATTCATAAACTGTGGTTATCTCCCACCGAAAATTATTCAGGTATTTCTTTCATTGAATCTGTTTGTTCTTTCCTTCTCAATATTGCATTGTATTGCCATTTTTCCAAAGGAAGGGTTCTAATTTCTGCATATGGGTTTTGGAGTACAGGGTTTCATGTTTCAACTGTGCAAAGGAGTCGCTCATTTACATTCCCATGGAGTGATGCACAGGTGATGGTTGATGCGATATTAAAATTCTAGTTTTAACTTCCTTTTTGGATTCATTTATACTACATAGCACATCATGAGGAACCATTTGTTATCAATTTAAACCACTTGTTATCATGAGGAACCATGAGGTTGAGCGAGTTCGAATCACTATGCCCGATAAACAAGATTCATACATTCTTAGATTTATTAATAATCTTCAATGGTATTTAATTTTCTTCAGGGATTTAAAGCCACAGAATCTATTGCTGGACAAAAGTAAAGGCATACTTAAAATTGCAGATCTGGGACTTGCGAGAGCTTTTACTGTGCCTGTGAAGATATACACCCATGAGGTTTTTTCTTAATTCTTTGTCATTGGATAAAGCGGGCCTCATTTGAATTACCATCCTTTATGTTCTCTGTTCTTAAAAAGGATTTAGAGTTAAGCTCTGACCTCTATATTTGCAGATTGCCACACTCTGGTATAGGGCTCCAGAGATATTGTTGGGATGCACCCACTATTCCACGCCTGTGGACATTTGGTCTGTTGGATGCATTTTTGGTGAGTGGCATTTGGCAAGAAATATTCCATCTTCTCTTTTCTTCATGATCTTGCTCTTACAATTATTACCAATTTTGCTCCTAATTCAAGGAATTGATATACAATTTTTCCTCTGGATGCTTTTAGCTGAAATGGTAAATAGGCGACCACTTTTCGAAGGGGATTCAGAGACAAGACAACTCCTTTATATATTCAGGTATGGTTACAAAGTGCTTTGAAAAACAATTTAAGGTGCTAACTATTTCAATCACAAAATGAACTGAATTGAATTGCATTTATGTCTGAAAGTTTGTTTGGAACTCCAACCGAGGAAATGTGGCCCGGTGTGAAAAGTCTAAGTTACTGGCATGAATATCCTCAATGGAAGCCTATGGACCTAGCTTCGGAAGTTCCAAATCTTTGTCCGAGCGGTCTCG
>JASDQU010439145.1:51638-71905 GCA_032191745.1 Picea mariana | reverse complement strand
TTTGACTAGATTTTGAAGCAACCTTAGGAACTATCTTGTATTTCAAGTTAGTTTCTTTCTCCTTGTACACTAGGTGTCTATTCATAGCTCTTCTCTCAATGGGGGAAATACCAAATTCTATAAAGAGGATAGGATATGACATATTGCTTTTAAATTCTAATATTATATATTATAAAACATTTCTATATTTGTTTGATCTTCCTCCACAATTCTCTAGAGATGTGGTATCACCAAATTTCACATCCATATAAGATAACAAGAGTGAGAAGAGTTTGAAAGGGGAGTTCATTTTTTCCCTCCATTAATCCTTTTCTCAATGCTATAGTTCGAGTTAAGATTGTGATGAAGTTTGAATCTTAGATGAAGTAAGTGACATTTTGTTTTATTTTGTTATCATAACCTTTGTTTTTTTTGTTTATTAACATAATTGTGCTAAACGAAAAATCCTTTAGAATGTTGGTTTCGTGTCATATACTATGGGAAGCTCACCATAAGAACAATATTGTCCACATAAATAAGAAGGATGACAACTATTCTGTAGCTAAAGTAGTGCTAACACGCCCTGCTTCTTCCACTCATGCCTTTAAGATGTCAATGTAAATTCAAAAAGTGTAGTGGATAGGGGAAAATCTTACTTAACTCCTATATTGAAATTAATTTATTTTGATCAACACTTAGTGTTCCTTAACTTGGAAACAAAATTCTTGTACAATATTGATGTAGGAATTCTTATCTCAGAAGGAACCTTTAGCTCTTACGATCTATTTAAAAGTTTTTTTCTAGACACCATATCAAAATCTTTCCTAAATTCCAATGAAGTAGCACAATATATTAGTTTTGTTATTATAACATTCCTCATTCATGATCCTAAGCATAAATAGATGGTTTACCATTCAATGATAGCTTCTAAAATTGACCTAGGCTTTAATAGCTTCTTTTCCATGACTTTCTAACCATATGCTAATCTACTTTTCCATAATAATTCCATATAACTTGGATAAAAGTGGGTAATCATAATGTTCATATAGTTTGAGGGGATATTTTTGTCCCTTGTTTTAAAATTAGGTCTAATGAGGACTTGAGTCCATGGCTTAGGGAAATCTTACTTAGATACCAAATTGAAGAGCTAGTGAACATGAGGGATACTGATAGGTCAAATTTAATTGGCCTTGCTCACTTGTTAGGTCATACCCTTTGAATTATAAGGTGAGTGGCATGGAATAATCCACATAATTTTGTTCTCAACATCTATTAAGATGTAATGAATCCCTTATTAATATTTATTTTTACAACTTTAAATCATATCTCTACAATTCATATATCTAAGGTACTACAAATCATCTCTAATATTTTGGCCAAAAATAATATTAAAACTCTATTTAAACCCCATAGAAGCCTTAAATAGTTATTCATAAAAGCTAAGGATAAATATGATCCCATGCTTGGTCAAGGAGTTTACAAAATTTCCTAATCCTATGGAAAACCATACATAGGATGAACTAATAAATCATTTAAAGTCTATCTCAAAGAACATATAGCTCACTCCTTTTATAATTACATACTATAAATCTGAGTTATAAATCTAAGTTGGTTTAATAATGAGATTTAAAATATACATCTCTTCCCAACAAGAAAAATGTCTTTATTGATAATGAACCAAACTAATTATTAGTTATTGGAATCAATGGCTAAGGTTATTTGCATTTCAAGTTAACACAGTATAAAATCCACCGACCATACTTTTTGCAGCATGTTGAGAGGATTAATATATCATAACTTTAACATAAAAAATCACATACTTGTATGGAAGGGGAAGTGAAATATTATATTATGAATAACGACTTAGAGATTGTAGAAAGATAAAAGAAGAATTATCGAGGATTATAAAATCTATATATCATGGTTAAAATATATATCTATTAGATGTAAATTTATGTGAATGAATATTCTTAGACACAACTTTGGGATGATTTGAAGGTTTGCGATGAAAATGTTGATTATTATTATCTATTTAGATCAGCTTTTATTTATCATACGTCAAGAGATTTGATATTTAAAATCTTTACTAAATTTCCATAGTTTTGATGAGTTGACAATTTAGGAGGGTTAATATTGTTACAAATATTTTGAAATTGAGATCTAATGTGCACATATATAGAAAATTCTAAATGAAAGTGTTTTTCATCCTCCACCTTATTAGTATCAAAAGTATGATAGATTCTTTCATCCTCTGGTATTATAGGAATTGTCCAATGCCCCATTTTTCTATGGAGCTCATAATAGTTTGTTCCTATTTTATAGATATTTCTTTTATTCTTTAAGATAGCTCAAATAAAAGGATAATTTCTATTTTTATTGTTTATAATAACTAAAATAAAAAGATAATTTTGATATTGTATATTAGGGTTAACGACCACTTCATTGTATATCAAATTTCTCTTTTCCTATATTTCTTTATTGGGCCACAATTTCCCCTTAATTTTAGATGTGATAGTATTTTTAATGCTGTCAAATTCTATATTATGATATCCTTTTCTATTTTGTAGTGATTTAGATAAGACTTAGTATCTTTATGTCATTCCCTCTTAAGATATAGGTGACTTTGACTAGATTTTGAAGCAACCWTAGGAACTATCTTGTATTTCAAGTTAGTTTCTTTCTCCTTGTACACTAGGTGTCTATTCATAGCTATTCWCTCAATGGGGGAAATACCAAATTCTATAAAGAGGATAGGATATGKCATATTGMTTTTAAATTTTAATATTATATATTATAAAAMATTTSTATATTTGTTTGATCTTCCTCCACAATTATCCAAAGTTGTGGTATCACCAAATTTGACATCCATATAAGATAACAAGAGTGAGAAGAGTTTGAAAGGGGAGTTCATTTTTTSCCCAAAACCATAAGTTTTCTTGTCTACACTTATCTTCAACAACGCATTAGGTTATCCACCTCCATTAATATTTATTAGTGTAAGTGACATTTTTGTTTTAATTTTTTTATCATAACTTTTTTTTTTTTTTATTAACATACTTGTGCTAAAAGAGAAATGCTTTAGAATCTTAGTTTCTTTTCAATATCATAGGGGAATCTCAAAATAATAACAATATCATCTACATAAAGAAGAAGGATGGTGACTATTATGTAGCTAAAGTAGTGCTAACACACCCTGCTTCTTCCAAGAATGCCTTTAACTTGTCAATGCAAATTCCAAAAAGTGTAGGGGATAGGAGAAAACCTTACTTAACTCCTATATTGCAATTAATTTATTTTGATCAATTCTTAGTGTTCCTTAACTAAGCATAACTAGATGGTTTACCATTCAATGAAAGATTCTAAAATTGACCTAGCCTTTAGCTTCTTTTCCATGACTTTCTAACCATATGCTAATCTTATTTTCCATAATAATTCCATATAATTTGGATAAACATCGGTTAATCATAATGGGAATATATTTTGAGGGGATATTTTTGTCCCTTGTTTTAAAAATAAGTCTAATGAGGATTTGAGTCCATGGCTCATGGAAAGATTTGATAAAAATAACAAAATTTGTTGAGGATACACAACCCATGATCCAATTAGTTGTAGCAAGACCAAAACCATCTTGGAGGAGTATTAAACGGAGAAAATCCCAATTTATACAGTCGTACGCCTTCTTTAAATCTAGATTTAGGATGATGGATTGCAACTTCTTAGTCTTTATACTATGAAGGAACTCTTGGGATGTACCTATAACATCTAATATCTGCCTCCCTTTTAGAAAGTTCAACTGTTCCTCAGACAGATCCCGAGAGAGGATTGGTCTAATCCTTCTTGTTATGACTTTTGAAATTATCTTGTAACACATATTACACAATGCTATCGGAGAAAAATCTCCAAAGGATGAAGCACATCTGAATTTAGGAATAATTGTAATAAAAGTCAAGTTTAACGCCCTACTAAATGTGCCACTTCTCCGTGATTCCTCCATATCTTCGAGGAGGTCCTTCGAAACCAACTCATAAAAGAATAAAAAGAACTCAATTATCCATCCGTTGGGCCTTGGGATTTTTTCATTGGAAAAACCCTTTAGAACCTCAAGGAGTTCTGCACTGGTAAAAGGAATCTCGAGTGTATCAACTTCTTCCTCATTGACAAATATTGGAAAGAGTCTTACTGTTTCTATCTGATTTGTAATGGAATTTTTTCGAGTTTCCTGAAAAAAGGATCTGAATAATCTTAGTGCTCTTTCCTTTATGTCCTTATGTCTTGTATGCACACAACCAGATTCATCCTTTATTTCCCATAAATATTTTTTGTTTCTTCTATGGCTAGCAAAGAAGTGAAAAAATTTAGTATTTTTATCACCACTTTGAATTTAGATTGCTCTTATGTTTTGGTGTCATCTCTCCTCGTCAACAGGTAATAACCTCTTTCATTCAACCTCTAAATTTTTTATTCAGAAATCAATCTCTTGACTATCCACAACCTGTGACTTCTACAAGTAAAGTGTAGCTAAATATTCTTATAAAGTTTCCAAAGATTCATGTTCCTGTATTCATTTTTACTTAGACCATACCTTTACTTGGGATTTAATAAGTTTCAATTTCCATACTAATTGTCTCTGAGCCCCCTCCTCCCTTTGGGCCTATTATGAATTCCACACCTCCTTTACCATAGATACAAACCTATCATCATGTAACCAGTCTGGATTATATTTGAACAGATGTGCTATAGATGGGATGTCAGATCTCGGTTGAAGAATAAATTGTGTGTGGTCAGAAATAAAAGGATATTACACCCATGTCCTATATCTATCTGATGACAGAAGGAGGTCCTTAGATACTATAATCATGTCTAGTATTTTTAAAATTTCTTCCTCTCCACATATTTTGTTTCTCCAAGTCGGAACCACCTTAGTAGCAGGTATGTCTATCAACTGGTTTTTAAGAAAAGTTTCTTTGAAGAAGGTCGCCAATGGATCTAATAAGGTTGTCGCACCCCAGGATTATGGAAGGCGTATCCCTTCTGAGATTTCTCACCTTCTTCTCCTTTGACTCTTATAGAGTCCCTTTGACACAGCCGAATTCTGGATCTATGCACTCCTTGTAGTAGATTCTTACGCAAGACTTGGTTCTTGTGGGTGACTGTGCATGCCTTGCAATAGTTGCTTTGCATTCCTTGCTAAGGGAAAGTTTCATGCTATCTCTTCTGAGGTTCGAAATCGAAACATATTTCGTCAAATCACTCCTTGTGTTTAGTGTGCACACCTTGCACTCACTCAACATAAGAGAAACAATTGAAACTTATACTAACATTCACAGTTTCATCCATTCATAACGAAATTCATTCATTTATGAAAAAAAAATAACAAAGAATTGAAAACAGTAACAGTACTATGCATTTGGATCAATTTTCCTCTGTCATATTCATTCAAAAGTAAATGGCTATAGATAATATCAAAAAAATAACTTAAATCTTAGAAAATTACTACTAACTCACAACAGCCTCATTTGGGCATACAAAACCTCTATTTATATCAGAGGTTCCTTAGGGTTCCCCCTGACTACTCATCTATATCAAACCGAAAACCTAACTTCTACCTAATTTTAGTTACATTCAAGACTCAGAGTGAAACTCCTTGATCGCTCATGATCATTCCACGTCCAAGCATTTGATCTTCTTCTGTTATTCATCAACTCCCCAAAGGATCTGTAGTAACTCCTAGTGTTTGAGATTCTGAAATGATTCTAGAGCGCTAAGTTTTCCTACCACATGTGCTCATTGATGACACTAACGATGATCCTGCATCATACTCCCCCTGGATAAAAATTCATGGACTCATGTCCATGAGCTCCTTACCAAATTTCCATGCTTCTGGATATCAACTTCATTTTCCCAACTAGCATCTTCTATTGGGTGTCCCTTCCAATTGACCAAATATTCAAGATAGGTCTTCCTCCTAGTCTTTTTTCCAATTCTCTGATCAACAATCTTCTCCATCTGTGGTTTTTCTGCTATAGACATTTATTTCTCCCAATGAATCTTATCTTGGCCTTCTAATCCCTCTGTGTCATCTTTCCTGTAAGGATACATGTTTGAAACTTTGAATATGGTTGATATTCCCACATCATCTGGCAGTTCAATCTCATTGGCATTTGCATCAAATTTCCTTAAAATCTCACATGGCCCTATCTTCTTCATTTTTAACTTGTTATATGATCCCATAGGGAACCTTTCTTTCCCAAAATGTGCCAGAACCT
This sequence comes from Picea mariana, assembly GCA_032191745.1. Taxonomy (NCBI): domain Eukaryota; kingdom Viridiplantae; phylum Streptophyta; class Pinopsida; order Pinales; family Pinaceae; genus Picea; species Picea mariana. The sequence continues at coordinate 65,660 of JASDQU010439145.1, read as the reverse complement.
GATCTCCCACCTCAAATTGAAGTTCTTTTCAATGTTGATCAACTCTATGATTGTACTCTTGGCTATGGTTCTGCAATTGTTCTTTGATCCAGCTATGGAGCTTCTACATTTCTGTATCAAAATCTTCTACTCCAACGCTTCTGATATCACTCTATCCTAAGTCTCTCAACTCAGACACTCCCCTGGGTTTCATTCCATACAATATATGGAATGGGCTCTTTCCAGTGCTCTTGTTTGGTGAGTTGTTGTATGCAAATTCTGCTTGTGGTAGAATCTGATCCCACTTATTATGATGTTCAGTGACCAGACTCCTGAATAAGTTCCCGAAACTTTTGTTTACCACCTCAGTCTATCCATCTATCTGAGGATGATAAGCTGAGATGAAGGAAAAATATGTCCCTAAATTATTCCACAGTGTTCTCCAAAAATGACCAACAAATTTTGTGTCTCTGTCCGAGACAATGCTTCTGGGTAGGTAGTGAAGTCTCACAACTTCCTTGAAAAACAGATTTACAACATGTGTTGCATCACTGGTCTTCTGGCATGGGATAAAGTGTGCCATCTTTGAAAATATATCCACCACCACAAATATAGAATCAAATCCTCTTTGCATTCTTTTCAATCCGAAGACAAAATCCATGCTTATTGCATCCCAAGGCTTCTCTGGTATTGGTAATGGTTGATACAATCTAGTATTTTGTTTTTTTCCTTTTGCATGTTGGTAGATTCTACATCTCTTCACAAATTTTATCACTTCTTATCTCATACCTGGCCAATAGTATGAACTAATCCACTATGCAAATGTTTTTTCATGGTCGAAATGTCCAGCCAATCCCCCACTATGATTTTCCTTCAAAAGGTTTTCCACCATTGAGCATTTTGGTATGTACAATTGATTTCCCTTGAACAACAATCCCTCTTGAATCATGTACTCTTCCCACTGGCTTCCATCTCTCAGCATAGGATTTGCACATGCTTCATATGATTTCTTGGAATTTGCATCATCACAATACATATCCTTAAGGTGTTCAAACCCCAAGGTCTTCACCTAAAACTCTTGTAAATCAAACATCTCCTACTCAATGCATCAACAAATTTGTTAGCATTCCCAAAAATATGTTTTATGACAAAAGTAAAATTATGCATAAACTCAATCCACTTTGCATGCCTTTGATTCAATTTATCTTGTCTAGTTATGAATTGTAAGTCTTGGTTATCACTGTATAAGAAAAATTCTGGCGGGACAAGGTAGTGTCTCCACTTTTTCAGGGCTTGAGTTATGGCATAAAACTCCTTATCATATGTGGATTATTTTCTCTTGGTCTCATTAAGATTCTCATTGAAATATGCAATAGGCCTATTGTCTTGGATCAAAACCGCTCCAATTGCAACTCCACTTGCATCACATCTCACCTTAAATGTCTTTTCAAAATTTGGTAAGACCAGAATTGGTCATTCTGTTATTTTCTTCTTCAGTATATTGAATCTCCTCTCGGCCTCCTCTATCCATTTAAAATACTTGTGTTTCTTCTTTACTATGTCCATCATTGGTGCACAAATTCCACTGAAATCTTTGATGAAGTTCCTATAGAAACTTGCTAATCCGTGAAAGCTTCTTACCTCAAACCTACTTCTTGGTGAAGACCATTCTTTGATTTCTTTCACCTTTTCTGGATCCATGTGCGGTTCATTTCAAGAGATCACAAAACCCAAGTAAATGAGCTTTGTCTTCATAAAAGAGGACTTTTCAAGTTAATAAACAACTTCTCTTGTTGTAGTCTCTTCATTACTAGTATTAGGTGTCTCAAATGCTCCTCTTTGATCTTGCTAAAGATCAAAATATCATCCAGATATACAACCACAAACTTGCCAATGAAGTATTTTAGTATTTCATTCATCAACTTCATAAAAGTACTCAAGGAATTTGTTAAGCCAAATGTCATAAAACTTCACTCATACAAAACTTAATTTGTCTTAAAGGCTGTCATCCATTCATCACCTTCCCTCATTTTTATCTGGTGATATCCAGTTTTCAAATCTATCTTAGAAAATAAATTTGCTCCACTTAAACAGTCCATTAAATCATCCATTCTTGGTAAAGGAAATCTATACCTGATGGTGATCTTGTTAATGGCTCTTGAGTTTGTACACATTCTCCATCCTCCATATTTCTTTGGACTTAAGATAGTTGGTACTATGCATGGACTCAAGATCTCTCTAACCAAACCCTTGTCTAACAATTCCTAGACTTGTTTCTTTACCTCCTCATTCTCTCGAGGTGTCAGTTTGTATGCTTCTTTGTTTGGTAGACTTGATCCTAGTATCAAGTTGATATGATGGATGATACTTTTGATGGGTGGAAATGAGTTAGGCAGCTCATCCACCCCTATGTCAGAAAAATTCTCCAACAATTCCTGAACTTCTTGAGGCAAATCATCCATTGTTGTACTTGTAAGCATAACTCAAGGTTTCCTCACCACAACAAACTGCATCTCCTATTCTTTCTTAACTTCTCTCAGGAGTTCCTTCCTACTCATAATAAGTATGCTTGTGTTTGATTCCTCTTTCACTTTCTTCTCCTCTATTGGCAACAACATGTGTGTCCTACCATTCTTCTCATAGGTGTATGTATTCTTCCTCCTGTTGGAGCCGCCTTTGTTTTTCTAGCCCATCACAAATTTTATTCTTAATGCTCGAAATCAAAAGATGGTTTTCGTATTTTCTCTCTATGGTTTCAAGATCTCTGAAGCTTTATCACGTGAGAAATGATGATTATTGTACTCTTGAGATGAGTCCTACCTTTCGTGAAAATGTTTCCTCTTTTGTTCTACCTCGGGATCTCGTAGGTTGGATACTATAAGTCATGTAGTTCACACGTCCTGAGCTACGAAATGGCGAAATCGTTTTAATTTTTCACCCAGGGCAGTAATGAGAGTAAAGTTTTCCCTAACCCATGATTAAACATCATCGGGTTTTCACACCTCAGCGTTCACCAAACCCAAAAATTTATTGTCGTATCCCCAATAGATGAGAACACGAAGTCCTCATTTTAGTAACCCATGTCAAGGTTAAAAGTAAAAGCTAAACCATGGCAACGTTCTGTCGAAAATTCGCCACTCGACATTTTATTTTTTAAAAGTTATACTATCTAAACCCTGACTCGTGAGATCATGATAAGGGTATGAACATAATTAATTAATCACTTAATCCAAGTTTATCTCCCCTTTTAATTAAGTCATAATATCTCGATCTCGCGGTTTCATAGCTTGGTATGCAGACTTCCCGGAAACTTACCTTCGAAGCTCCGAGCCACGATACGACGAATATAAATAATAACAAAATTAATTAAGCTCCTAATCATAATCACGATTACATTTTTTGTTAACCAAAGTCGATCATCGCAATCTCGAGTGTTAGAGGTTCAAAGTGTTAAAGCAAAATTACTGATACAATGAGTGGCGAAAGATTAATTAACATTGGTAAAGCCGGATTAATTAAGATAAATCAATACATCCCGCTTCTTGATGTTTGCACAATTTACGAGGTAACCTTATTTCTTTCATATGCCAACTGACACTTCAAACCGCTAAAATTTATGGCATTAATTAGGAAATATGGTGAATCGATGAATAAAGCCCGAGTTTTTATGGTTAAATTTAATTATGAGCATGATTTGATAGATTTCATTTGAAAGAGTACCAATTTTCTAATATATATATGGAACAGTTATGCATTATAGCAAATTCACTTCTACATTACGCAGAGAACATTTCCTCGGTGAGCTGACTTCTGTATGTATACATATTTCTATCGCAGAAGAGATAAAACACAATCTCTAAGCATGGATCCGTGAAAATCATCCAAATCTAGTGTTGAGGTTTCGGGACAGTGCTCGGACAACGTTGCTGATACTTCACCTCGAAGTATTGACTCGGTCCCAAACTGGTCTTTCGTTTCCGATGTTCTGCAGGTTAAATTGGTGGATTATTCCGATGATTCCAGCGACAACGAAAAATATGATATAGCCACCAAGTATAAGATCGTCATCCAATCTGGAATGCACAAAGTAGGAGCCAGGCCATGATTGATTCCATATTATGACATGGTCCGATGGGCATTAGACCATGTGGACATACCGACCATAACCATCATGAATGAGAAGAAAGTCACCATCGGGACTTTTAGGCCGGAACATCTGCAAGCCATGTATAAGCTGCCCACAACGTCTGACTACACATATGGCGCCGAATTCTTGGATGAGTTCAAGAAGAAGGGATGTGTACAGTATGATAAAACCATGTCCAGTTTAATAAGAGATTGGGTTTCACACGCCACGAAGTTCAGGGATGATAGCCACAACATATATTCAATATCTTCCTTAGAACCACGGTAAAAATATGTAGCCATGATGACATGTAGGTTATATGGGAGAGAGGACACCTCACACTTTTTTTCTTCCGTGGGTGCCTCTAATGTTTCGAGTCACCGAAGGCAGTTCCTTCGACTAGGCGAAAATGTTGTCCGATATCTTGTCCAGTCGGGTCATAGAGTATCAGGTGTAGAAAGAGAGTGGAAAGGCATCTTCATTTTTCATGTCTGCATACATTATGGACGCCGTGTGTTTTTTAACACCATTTCCCTTAATGAGATGGAGTTGGACCCCAACAGAAGACAAGCCTATCCACGTTTATCATGCAAAATTGTGGGAAAACAAAGTGACAAATTTTGTGTATGAAATCTTCAACTGGGTGATGATGCCCCTGCATGTCACTATTTTTGGCCACCCGCCACCTAGGATATCACACATTATAGTGACAAATCTAAGAATCATAGCCGACTTGTATGTAGAAGCTGAATTTTCATATCTTAGAGTTTTCAGGGCTTCTGTTCCCCCACATGCATTGCCATTGTTCATTCCTGACAAGATGGCTTGTCGTGAGGTTGCCAGGTAGACAGTAATCAATGGTATAAGTAAGGATCTTAAGGGATACTCAAAGAAGGTATGGCCACCTTTTCCTGTACATTTAAATTCATATTCTTTATTAGATTTCGGGCATGCCAAAGCTGAGGAAGCAGCCCTGAAAGACCTAAATTTGGTCCTCATTGAATACAAGAATCACGATATGCAAAGGTTTGTGAGAAATCATTTGGCCAGATGCGAGCTCAAGAGATTTGAGCACAATAATTCACCCTCGGATGACATTTTTTGAGGCACAAGGTCCTATGCCAAAATTCTAGCTTGGATACAAACCTTGGCACCCGAGGAAAGAGCCGATGTTCTGAAGTTATAGGAACATTGATGCAGTGGTCTTCCTGCAGTGTTGCGGGGTGAGAGTCCAAGTACGGAAAAGGCAAAACAAAGAGATGCCGAAGGCTCTAAGGATGCGACTCCCGATCAAGAAAAACACCAGGATGAGGGAGAGAAAACTAAGTGTCCGAAAATAGAGATAAAGACTCCCAACCCGCCAAAGAAGTAGATTCCAGTTACTACTCTAGGAAAATTAGTGAAATAGATCGAAGAACCTATCACATCAGTTACTCCCTTGCAGTTAACTCAGAGAAATATTGACACAGGGTGGATCTTCAATGAAGAGTTGAGGTCTATAAGGGTAGAAGAGATCCCTCCGAATGAGTTCTTCTTTGATAAGAAGATAAAGGCAGTGGTAAAGAGGGAATTCTATCAGGAAGGAGAGTCAACAACCAAGAAATACAAAGTCATAACTGATGGGAAGGACAAGAAGAATGAACAATTCACGAATAAAATACCAGGGACATTAGGATCATATGCCTCGATGAATCAATTTTTAGCCGGGCTTTTGAAAAACTAGCTTAAACGAAAAAATCTCCTCATCAAGACCCTTGAAGCCAGACTAGCCACAACAACAGAAAATGCCAAAGACTAGGTGAGTGTAGGAATAGAGCAGGCCAGGTTGGCTGATAAAAATGAGATAGAGCTACTCAGGACTAAGATCGAGCAAGCACAGTTGGTGGTCTGGGATGGTCAGATGCAAGCAAGCTAGCAAAGGGATTTGATCCAATAGCTGCAGGCTAGGGTGGAATTGCCGAAAGCAAAGTGATAGATATTGGGATGTTTCAGTCCCAGGCGATGGAGATTCGGGCAGAGTCTATGTGGCCCCAAAAAATTTACTCAACAAAGTATAGGAGATTCAGGAAAATTGCTTGTTGGTTAATCAAGTTTTGGAGAATTTAAGTGCTAGAGAAAGGGAAGCTGGAGCAGCATGGGTCGCCTTCCAAGAGGCTCTGATAGCCACAAACAACAAGGATTTGGGAAGCACTCCTAGGTTCACCATTTCAGAGCAGACCAAAGGAAACATTCTATTAAAGGAATGGGAGCACAGCATCGCGGAAGGCAAGCTACAAGCCAAAAGGGTAACAGATTCTTTAGAGGAGGCCTTTAGTTCTATAGATGGAAATCTGCTAGGCATTGATAGCGGAGGTAGTGCTGAGGCATTGATTCAAATGAATGTGGCAAAAATATCGCTTGATTTAAAGGAAAAAGAGAAAAGAGATTCGATCGAGATCTCCCAAGTGACTATGGTGGACATAGTCCAAATAGACAAATGTATGATTAAACTAAGCGCACAATTATGCGCTATCGACATCATAGACAGACAGATGGAAGACAGGCTGCCGCAATTAGCCCGAGATTGTTACTCTTTTGAGGCCAACTGTCAAGCAGAACCGTCAAGGATGATATCTCGGCTGGTTGAAAGATATGTCACCTGTACTGAGTGCACACGAGGACAAAATTCTGGCGCCAAGTAAAGATAGAGAAGAAGAAATGGAGTGATTGCTCTCTTCCCTATCATAACCAAAATTTTTGTAACGATTGAGATTCCATCTTATTTGTAAAACTGTATAAATATACCATAGAAAGAAGGAAACAAGGCTGGACCATTTTGTGTCGATTGTAACAGAGTTTTTTGAGAGTTAATATAAAGCAAATATGAAGATTCTCAATTCCGTCACGATTTTGTTATGAGTTTGTTCTCTTGTATCTCATCTTTCATTTCTTTTCATATTCATAACTGATGAAGGCTTTGTTATAATTTAGTATGACCACTACTATAGCGAATGAATTTTGGTTTTCTGTAATTTTTTACTGTTTTTGCTCTGTACCAGCTATCAGTAGGTGTAAGACCAGTCAACACTTTCAGAATTCTACCTATATTTTATGCTACATCAGGTTATTTCCTTACAGTTTTCCTCTTCTGTTTATACGTGAGATTCTCCCTTGATAGGATCCTTACACCATAGACAACTAAATGTTTTTCTCCCACCTCATATATTTTATTAAGATATAACTTAGTTACGGGAAAGAGCCTTTGATTTGCACCCTGTTTTCTTTTCTGAAACTGTGAATTTTCTTTTATATGACCAAATTGGGACAACACTTAATTTCTCTATGAAGTTTTTCTTATTTTACTATTCCTCCATTACTGTCCCTGTACCAACATAGCCTAATATTGAACCTGGATTGTCAAATTAAATGCACATTGCCTTAAACCTTTTTGATACTATTCTTAAAACAACTACTTCCTGGGTTGAACTCGAACGTTCATGGGCAGTGATTGAACAGGATATAACCACCCAGGAACAGTTTGAAGCTAGACAACGCCAACGTAGAAATCTTCCCTAGTTTCCTTTGTGGAAGGTTGATGTTTCTATCTTCTCCACCTTTACCCACTTTTGGATGCCTAGACACTGTACTTCTAAGTCTTAAGTACAAACTCTGGAACAACATCTTTTTGGTGCCGTTGCTGGGGACTGAAGTTACAAAATCTTTTTCCCTGGGAAAACGACATTTGTTTTTCGTTGAAAGTGTTACCATTTGATAGTGAACAAAGAGTACACACCTTTTAAGGCTTTCCAATCTTTCACTTGGTGACTCCAAAAATAATAAAATAGCATCCGGTCGAAGGAATACCAGAAAAAACCTGGATGGTAAGTAGATTATGCCCGTTACCAATCCTGAGAAGATTCTAAAGGCAAGAGGCTCTCTTAAGCCAACCGCTGCAGTTTACAAACTTAAAACCCCACAATTGCAGACTAAGAGGTCTTCTGAACCCTCAAATTCACTCAGTCCTCTCTTTGATACTAAATTTTTAACGCCAAACTACTCTGAAGTTAGGAGTGAGATTCATCTGACAATCCCCTTAGTACACAAAGGAAAGGGCCCACTTGAAAGTTCGTCGGCAGTTGACATACCATCTTTCCTTCAGTTAAATTTCCCAACCTCACCAAATTATGAAGAGTGTGTTACACATTTGGTTTCCACACCCGTCGGTTCTCCTGATTTCATCTCTTGMAAATATGAGGAACTAAGTCCTCGTGTTCCTTATATTTCCTCGTTAGATTTTTCCTCTCCGCGAAGAACATAAAGATTCACTTTTAATTTTCCAAAACCCCCTTTACAACTTTCCACAAATAACGATAGAAGCTGTCGGAGGAGGAGGTGGAGGGTTTATAGGAGGAGGTGGAGGGYTTATCGGAGGAGGAGGGGGAGGAGCTCCTCTAGGAGGAGCTGGAGGCCAAGGGCCTGCCCCCCCTCCTAGAGTGTTTTCAAAAGTTGCAGCCATATATGCTCCCTTAGTATTGCCTGTACCTCTACATGACCTTCCCAAAAAATTACATAATTTTTTTTCCAAAATTCACCAGGGAAGGGGACCTGACCACGGCCGAACATATTAATTTCTTTGATCAATTCGTAGATATCCTAGGTATCGAACATGAGGACGTATATTCGAGACTTCTTGTCCAAACCTTCAAAGGCCAGGTCCAAACTTGGTTTCAGAGCCTACCTGTAGCATCTATCTTGTCTTATGATGATTTGGAAGATGCTTTCCTCAGACAATGGGGTGAGAGAAAAGACCATCTATATTATTTAACCGAATTTGGGTCTTTAAGAAAAAAGAATTCAGAAACATTCATGGAATTTATTCAAAGATTCAACAAATTGTATAACAAAATCCCATCCGAGGTTAAACCATCCCAACCCATGACCAAAGTAACTTTCGCCGGAGCTTTCGAACCGGATTTTGCACTCCTTTTGCGAGAAAGAAGGGGAGCCACCCTAAACTAAATGCAGGACGACGCTGTAGAAATTGAGTGTAATATGATCGCTTCTGGTAAGCTTAAAGATAAAATAGAAACTGGAAACTGAGAAACCAAATGCTTTAGGGAACAAGCAGGTTTGTCAGGGTCTAATAGATCTGCAAATGATAGGGTAGACGATATGGCCAGAGTAATTAAAGAATTGTTTAACAAAATATCCAAAATGGAGCTCGAACAGGCCAAAGCTGATTCTTTCCCCAAAAAGGATTTCAAGAGGAACCCTAACCCCCTAAACCAGCAAAGACAAATAAAAAACGAAGATCAAAAAATACAAGCTCCCTTAAAGAACAAAAAATTTATAGGAGTGAACGATTTTCAAGACTTTGGAGATTCGGATAATGATGCCATGAACTTCAGTGATGACTTCACACAACCATATCTGACTCGAGAAGATTATGAAAAATCTCTAAACACGTAACAACCATCAAATAAGGGTGAAGAAAGTGATCATGCTGACCTTTTTGAATCTCAACAAGAAACTGAGATGATAATGGCTGAGATCCTACCCAAGTATAACTTAAGATCTAAGAGTAAGCCCACCTCAACTACTCAACCCAAGAAAATCCTCCAAAGAGGTCAAGCTTATGAGCCTATTCCGGAAGAGACCTTATTACCCAACAACAAAATGAAAGTGTTAAGCACACAAGGGTCTGAAATGGGAAAAGTTGAGCCCCAAGCACAAGGAACCGAAACAGTAAATAAAGTTATGCCTTCAACCAAGACTATGAGTAATAAAGTAGTCCAGAAAAATAAGTCGGAAAGGAAGGATCCGGAAGTCTCAACCAAAGAAACATACAAGGTGAGTGGAGCTTTCAGTTTTGAAAACGAGATAAATAAAATTAAGACACCAATCCCTTTGGTAGAATTAGCAAAAAACTTCGTTTATCGGAAGCAGATTACCAAAGCGATGGGTGTCTCTGAGCTGGAAATCCAGTCTGATGTTTTAAACCTGGAAGATGACAAACCTAATATCACTTTTGGTCCCCGTTTTGAAGAGGCCAAAGAAACCATTTCTCCCTTTTATATCACTTTGAATGTGTATGATCAATTGCTACATAATTGCTTGTTAGACTCCAGAGCCTCCCATAACATTATGCCTAAGATTATTATGGAAAAATTAGGTCTCCAGATCACCAGACCTTGTGGAGATCTTTACTCTTTTGACTCAAGAAGGGTTAAGTGCATGGGGATGATAAAATATTTGGTAGTTACCCTGGCGCAGGTCCCGGTTAAGAGTATCCTGATGGATGTGGTTATTGCAGATATTCCCCCTAAGTATGGCTTACTATTGTCTAGGTCATGGGGAGCCAAGTTGGGGGGCTCTCTTCAATTGGATATGACGTTCGCCACAATTCCTGTGTTTGGTGGTCAATTTACTCGGTTGTATAGAGAAACGAGATTAGCATATACAGTGAGCGACCCTCAAAACCCAAACAATTTCCCTATTTACATTGCGGACCAAGATCTGGGAAATTGTATCTTGTCTTTTGATGATGGTTTAGATGGTTGTCCTGAGGAAAACGATATAGAGCGAGAAGAGTCAATTTACATGACAGAGGCTCTGTGTAGCACCGGTGTCTGGAAAATGTATTTTGACGGTGCCTCATCTTCTAAAGGGGTAGGTGCAAGAGTGCTTTTAGAGGCCCCCGAAGGTAAGTTCATCGTTTCTTTTTCCTACCGACTGCAGTGGGATATAGATTAAACTAACAACGTATGTGAATATGAAGCGTTGGTCTTAGGATTAGAGGCTACCAAAAAGCTAAAAATAAATAACTTAGAGGTGTATGGAGATGCAGAGTTAATAGTCAAACAAATAAACCGACAGTACCAAGCCAAGCATCCCATATTAAGATCATACAGGAATTGTGCCTGGGATCTCATGGAAAACTTTTTCTCATCCGTAAATGTCCACTTGATCCCTCATGCAGAGAATTTACATGCTGATGCATTGGCTAAAGCAGCTTCAACCTTCTCTCCTCCCACAACTTTCAAATTGAAGTGTCACATAGAAATTAGACATAGACCATCCATACTAGACAATATCTAGCATTGCCAGGTCTTTGAGGATGACGAACAAATCAAGAAATTTCTTGAAGCAGTGGGTGAATTCTTCGAAACTCACGTAGACCAAGAAAATCAAAATGACCCGATATGGATCATGCAAGAAGGGGAAGATCCCAAAGCCTTCCGAGAAAAAATTGCGGATCATCGCATGTTGGTCCTTAAAAACAACCAGATTCTAAAAGGATTGATTCCTTTAGAAAGACTTTTTGATCAGAACGACGTACCTGTAAAATCCGCTCTACAACCCCAACCAAAAGAAGTGGAGGACTATGATATAGGAACTGAAGCAAAATCCAGGATAGTAAAAATATCCAAGTTCCTCCCTCCTGAAATAAAAAGTAAGTATAAAGACCTACTCAGACAGTATAAGGATGTTTTCGCCTGGTCTTATGATGAGTTAAGAACATATGACACTTCCGTAATTGATCACAAGATAGCTTTAAATCCTGGGATCAAACCATTTAGGAAAAAACTTAGACATATTAACCCCATTTTGTTACCTGTGATCGAAAAAGAAGTTAAGAAGATTTTAGATGCAAAAATAATCGTACATCTGAGATATTCAGACTAGGTAGAAAACCTGGTCCTGGTCAGGAAAAAGAGTGGGGAAATCAGACTGTGTCTGGATTTCCGAAACTTGAATAAGTTGTCTCTCAAGGACAACCTTCCGCTGCCCAAAATGGACCATGTATTAGAAAAGGTAGTTGGAGCAAACTGAATGTCTATGATCAATGGTTTCTCTGGTTATAATCAAATCCCCATGAATGAACAAGACAGGGGAAAAAATGCTTTCACCACGCCATGGGGTATGTTCATGTACGCCAAAATGCCTTTTGGTTTGATGAATGCAGGGCCACATTCCAGCATGATATGGACACCGCTTTCATAGGAGAAAGGGATAAATTCGTAGTCATTTACCTCGACGATTTGAAGGTTTTCTCTAAAACCGATGAAGAACACTTGATGCATCTTAGACATACTTTCGAAAAATGTCGCGGGTTTGGTCTATCTTTAAACCCAAAGAAATCACATTTTTCCATGCGGGAAGGTAAGATTTTGGGTAATATCGTATCCAGGGATGGAATCAAGATTTATCCTAAGAGGATTGAAGCAATAGATACTATAAATATTCCCAGAAATGTAAAAGAGATTCAATCTTTTTTAGGAAGAATAAATTTTTTACGAAGGTTTATCCCGAATTTCGCTGAGATTGTAAAATTGATCACAAGTATGTTAAAGAAGGACAACGAAGTAAAATGGACAACTGAGGCCAAATCATCATTTACACATATTAAGAAAGTCATAAGTGAGGCACCTGTGTTAGCGAGCCCCGACTATCTAAAGGATTTTCTTATCTTCTCGTTTGCCTCCGAACACACTATTGCCACGGTTCTCCTACAAAAGAATGAAGAAGGATTCGAACAACCAATCACCTTTTTTGGCAAGAGCCTTAGAGACACAGAACTAAAGTATGATATAATAGAAAAAAAGGCGTATGCCATGGTAAAAGCATTAAAGGCATTCAGAATGTATGTACTACACTCGAAGATAATTGCGTACAACCAGACAACGATGGAAAAAGAGGGCGATGGCTCGCCAAAATCCAAGAACTTGATCTGGAAGTCAAACCAACCAAATTGATAAAAGGGCAAGGCCTGGCCAAACTCTTAGCTGAGTCGAATTTCAAATCCCTAGATATCAATTGCCTGCAGGAAGGCGATAAAGACACGAACCTAAATGAGATGAATGAGGAAACAGGTCCAAATAAGATCGAAGAGAAGTTCATATTGTCAGGCTAGTATAGAGACATAGTGTTGTACCTGCTAACCCTAAAATGCCCAAATGAGTTATCACCATCTAAAGCCAGAACTTTAAAAATCCATGCAGTTAAATAGTGTATCGCTGAAAGTTAGCTATATTGGAAAGATCCACTTGGTTTCCTGCTAGTCTGTTTAGTCAAATCAGAAACTCAACAGGTTATAGATGAATTTCATGAGGGAATCTGTGGGGGGCATCATGCTTGGAGAGCTACATCTTATAAGATTCTGATGGCTGGGTACTACTGGCCAAAACGTTTCATGGACGTTAATGCCAAAGTGTGTGCCTGCAACCCTTGTTAACTATTTGCAGGTAAATAGAAGCTCTCGACACTGCCTTTAGTTCCACTCAAATCTGAAGCCCCGTTTTAACAATGGGGTCTAGAATTCATAGGCAAGATTAATCCGCATTCCAGTGCTCAACACAAGTGGATCTTAACCGCAACAGATTATTTTACTAAGTGGGTGGAAGCCATTCCAACCAAAAGGGAAACAAACTCGGTGGTAATCGATTTTTAGAAGACAATATTTTATCTAGATTTGGTTGCCCCCAAAAGATAGTTACTGACAATGCCCAGGCCTTTAAATCTATGGCTATGATCAGCTTCTGTCAGAAGTATAACATCGTTCTCGACCATTCCACATCATATTACCCCCAAGGAAATGGATTGGCCGAATCATCTAACAAGAGCCTGGTAAATTGTAACATCGCTCCTAGCTAAGGACAACTACTCAGTCAACCGGTGAAATTTTTTTTTTGAAGTGTGTGCGCGTGTGTAGAAGAAACTACCCCCTCAACTCTAGGTCAACATTCGAACCAACAGGGCGCAAGTCAGACGCATACAATCAAGACAACCCAACCTATCATAACGACGACAAGAAGCAAAACGCCCCTGAATAGGAGGCGGGCAACTATTGGCGATAGGCAGAGACAGACACCAGGGGTTAGGCACAGTACTGTCACCGAATCGAAAGAATCCGTCAGTAGAGTCGCAGTAGTGGAACT
>JASDQU010439145.1:0-25302 GCA_032191745.1 Picea mariana | reverse complement strand
TAGCAATAGAGGTACCTTAAATAAAAAATGGTGTAACAAAAACCATATAAATATTTATTTTTCTCCATATTATTTTACTTAAGGGGAATCTATGGGTAATGAAGTTTCTAATTAGAACCTTCCATGCTTCATGCCCTTCCATGAAACTGATAACTCACTGGGAACACATGCATGCTCATGTGTCTAGGAAGAAAAACTTCCCATTCCCAGGGGCACAATACAGGATCTATATCACTCTATGAAAACCCTCCTCATCATTGGACTTATCCCATAACAAGGTATTGAGTATTTGTTCGAGCTACTAATAGGATATGGTCGAGGGTACCCAGTAAGAAGATTAGTACAAATGGGTGAAACCAAGAATTTGGTTCAAATCTAAATTGTACCTTCGAACATCCTAGAGCTCATTGGGTGAAGTTGCATGAAATGTAAAATGTATCCCTAGAGATACAAAAAATTGATCTAGTTGAATTATGGTCATCATTTCCCTACAAGATAATCAAAAGAATCTCCCTAGCCCAATATAAGGAACTATGTGTATAATCCGTTTTCATATTGGAACTAATAAAATAATTAGAAAATTGTATATGAAATCCATAGTGTTATCCAAAATTTCCTTCTCTTTTAACTAAGGTAAGGAAGGAGTCATGAGAAAAATTCCCATTAACAAGATTTCCACCCTCAAGAGATATTAAGGAGATACCCTTTTATAATTCCCTAAGTTGTCATATTTTGAAGAATATATCAAATTTTTCTACAACCATAACATACAAGGAAGGCACCCAAATGAAAACATTGTGTTCAACTTGAAGTGGACAATTTTATTACATATTTACTTGTTGAAAAATCATTGATCATGAAAAAACCAAAAAATGTATCCACAAAATTTGTGAAGAATAGTTGAAACCAAAGACATTAAGAATGTTGATATTGAAATAAAATTCCACTATATCATATGAATTAGTGAAAATGATTTTGATGATCATGGAATATATAACCAAGCATATATCCCATTCCATCCCCTCCCCTATGGTGATGGCATTGTCCAAAATGTAGTGACATCTAATGAAGGCCATATGTCTTGATTTTTTTTATTTCAAAATAATTGGGTTCAGTTATAGAGATAGAACTTTTGGCCAATATTTTACAAAACACATTCGATAAAGTGATCAAGGGTTGATTAGTGATATGCACTTGCTTCTCAATATTTGTAGGTTCACTATATGTCAAATATTTGTTTAAACTTATGCATATTTCCTCCAATGAACATAAATCTATATTAGGTGTCTCAACTTTGCAGTGTTGATATGTTGGAGTTTAAAACACAATTCAACTGTAGTGATTTTGAAGTTAGCTCAAAAACATGAAAAAGAGGCTAAGGAAATCCCTAAAGAAGCCAAAGAGGAGATATAGCCTTGATCTCTTGGATTATTCATCATTGATTGTGTAAACCCATCACACAAGGAGTCCCAAAAACAAATTTCAAGGAATTTTGACAATTTTGGCAAATTTTTGAAATTTTTGGTATTTTGACAGTTTTGATGTAAAGAAGCGCAGCGTGGCCACACTGTGCTTTCTCTCAGAGGATCTAAATGATTAAAAAGTTACATGATTGGATAGGTATTTATTTTTACTTCACATGTATATACTCTGTTGGCAATTTCAGATCATTGAAGAAAAATCCAAAAAACATGATAAAAAACAGGTCTCTGCCACTTTTTAAAGACCTTCGTTGTGCTTCTGGAAGTAACTTTGGGAAAACATATTTTTCTTTGTCAAAAGGTGTCCATTTTATTTTCTTTAGGTGTCTAATGACAAATAGATACCCTCAGGTTTCCATTAAGCCTTTCAGAGATGGATTTGGAGTAGTGGAAGGCTTTCAAAAGTCCTCTCCAAGGTTGGCGCTGCGTTTTTTATTGATGTTGTTTTTCTGGGAAATATGACAACATAGAGATTTTTTGTTTCAGACATCGATTCTTGTTCCATATTTCAATGCAAGTCCAAAATACATATCTATCTTGTTTATAAACTTCTCAACATGGTTGATTTGTATGATTCGAGAATATGTGTATTAGTTTTTGATTTATTGCACAAGTAGTGTAATGATCTTGCCTCGAAAAATTCAAACTGTACTTCCCGCTTAATTTTGTTCTTACATGGAAAATATCTTCATGATCTCTACATTTTGCTCCCATTTGGTTTTTTGGCATTCTGCTCTTCTAGCAATATCTAGAGACAGGAAGTTAACTATTTGCCTCGAAACCTTATTTCCTTATGGACCATATTGATATGCACTTGCTTCTCAATATTTGTAGGTTCACTATATGTCAAATATCTATTTAAACTTATGCATATTTCCTCCAATAAACATAAATCTATATTATGGGTCTCAACTTTGTAGTGTTGATATTTTGGAGTTTAAAACACAATTCAACTATAGTGATTCTGAAGTTAGCTCAAAAACATGAAAAAGAGGCTAAGGAAAGTCATAAAGAAGCCAAAGAGGAGAGATAGACTTGATATCTTGGATGATGCATCATTTATTGTGTAAAACCATCACACAAGGAGTCTTGGAAACAAATTGCAAGGAATTTTGACAATTTTGACAATTTTTTGAAATTTTTGGTATTTTGACAATTTTGATGTATAGAAGTGTAGTGTGGCCATGTTGCGCTTTCTATAAGAGGATATAAATGATGAAAACATTACATTATTGGATAGGTATTGATATTTAATTAACATATATATACTCTGTTGGAAATTCCAGATCAAAGTGTTGAGGAAAAATCCAAAAAACATGATAAAAAGAAGGTCTCTGCCACTTTTTCAAGACCTTCGTTGTGCTTCTAGAAGTAACTTTGGGAAAACATATTTTTCTCTATAAAAAGGTGTCCATTTGATTTTATTGAGGTGTCTAATGACAACTATATACCCTCAGGTTTCCATTGAGCCTTTCAGAGCTAGATTTGGAGTAGTGGAAGGATTTCAAAAGTCCTCTCTAAGGTTGGCATTGTGTTTTTTATTGATGTTGTGTTTCTGGGAAATATGACAACATAGTGATTTTTTGTTTCAGACATCGATTCTTGTTCCATATTTCAATGCAAGTCCAAAATAAATATCTATCTTATTTATAAACTTCTCAACATGGTTGAGTTCTATGATTCGGGAATATGTGTATTAGTTTTTTATTTATTCCACAAGTAGTGTAATGATCTTGCCTTGCAAAATTCAAACTGCACTTCCCGCTTAATTTTGTTCTTACATGGAAAATATCTTCATGATATCTACATTTTTCTCCCATTTGGTGTTTTGGCATTCTTCTCTTCTAGCAATATCTAGGGACAGGAAGTTAATTGTTTTCCTCGAAACCTTATTTCTTATGGACCATATTGATATGCACTTGCTTCTCAATATTTGTAGGTTCATTATATGTAAAATATGTGTTTAAACTTATGCATATTTCCTCCAAAAAACATAAATCTATATTAGGGGTCTCAACTTTGCATTTTTGATATTTTGGAGTTTAAAACACAATTCAACTATAGTGATTCTGAGGTTAGCTCAAAAACATGAAAAAGAGGCTAAGGAAATCCCTAAAGAAGCCAAAGAGGAGAGATATCCTTGATATCTTGGATGGTGCATCACTGATTGTGTAAACCCATCACACAAGGAGTCCCAGAAACAAATTGCAAGGAATTTTGACAAATTTGGCAAATTTTTGAAATTTGTGGTATTTTGACAGTTTTGATGTACAAATGCGCAGTGTGGCCACGCTGCGCTTTCTCTCAGAGGATATAAATGATCAGAAATTTACATTATTGGATAGGTATTGATATTTAATTCACATATATATACTTTTTTGGCAATTTCATATCACAGTGTTGAAGAAAAATCCAAAAAACATGATAAAAAACAGGTCTCTTCCACTTTTTCAAGACCTTCGCTGCGCTTCTAGGAGTAACTTTGGGAAAACATATTTTTCTCTATCAAAAGGTGTCCATTTTATTTTCTTGAGGTTTCTAATGAAAACTATATACCCTCAGGTTTCCATTGAGCCTTTCAGAGCTGGATTTGGAGTAGTGGAAGGCTTTCAAAAGTCCTCTCCAAGGTTGGTGCTGTGTTTTTTATTGATGTTGTGTTTCTGGGAAATATGACAACATAGTGATTTTTTGTTTCAGACATCGATTCTCTGATCTGTTTTGGCTCATACCTGGACACTTTCCCACCCTTGTTGTACCCTTTTCATTTTTTTGTTTAACTTCAAAAATGTAAAAACAAAACAATATATTTATGTATGCATGTATATATTCATATTGACTTTTAATTTGACATCTTTTTGGGTCAAATTTGATGTTAATAGATATATATATGTTTGAATATATGAAGTTATAATGGAATTTGATTAATTATTTCTATTGAACTTAATGGTAAATTTGATCGTATTTTTTTGCAGAGATGAAATTTTTTTGAACTTCATTGTTCCATGAATTTGAACATGAACACAAACTAGGTTACTTAACAGCCAGGAAACATCTTGAGAGCATTCCCCAGGGGTTTCATACTAGTTTATGTACCAGAAAGGTTGTGTAGTAAGGAATCTAGGGGGTCTAGGTTTTGGTAGCATAGGAGTATGTTCAAGGGGATGTTCTTTCCCTGTAGCTAGCATATTTGATTGTTTTGTTTATGTTTTGTGTGATACTTTATGATCAACTTATATGCTTTTGTATATGTTGTCATGATTATATAGTTATCTTCCAATTGTTATGAATTCAAAGCTGTGCAACTTCAATTAGAAGCCATAATTGAATCCAATATCGACATTGATATATAACGAAATGACATGAAGTTGTGATAGTGTGCCCATCATGGGAATTTGTGTATTGTATTGACGTAGTTTTAAATGAAATTAATGTACTACTTGATCATGGGGTTAGCCACTTGATTGCTCCTACATGTTATGTTCATTTGGATGATATAAGGAATAGCCAATGATAATTGTTGGGGGATATGTTGATTGCAAATGACAAAGAACTTATCATTTACCTGTAGGTCGTAATTGACATAGCTTGATTTCGATGTGGTCTTTGTAGGGCTCACTTGATCGAATTTCAACCATAATTGTGTGTATAGTAGTATTAATTGATTATAACAAATCATTGTAATGTTGGCTTTGGATCAATTTGTATATAAGATTAAATATTGTCAATGATGGGGAAGTATACAAATATGCTAATGGGATATCTTATTATCATTAAAGGTATCAATAGGATTTCCTTTTCTCTTTCACAAATTCAACCATAGCGTATTATGCTACAATAGAGAGGAATGATTGGATGAGGAGGATCCTGGCATTAAAAGGTTTAAGCATGTTTCGCTAGCATTTAACTTGCCTCCATCTAAGAAATTCCGTAGTAGCTTATCGTGGCCAATAATGAAAAGGTCGTATTCTTAAAATGTCATAATTCTTAGACTTGAAAGTCTACATGTACATGTCTTGGGATACAAAATCCTATCAAGGTTCAAATTGCTTGCTTCCATATTTCTCTTATTTTTATTTTTTTTAATGTTCAATTATTTGGTCTATAGAATAACCTCTTAACTGTATCTTTTGTTGCCCATAACATGATCTTTCTTCCTATGTCAAATTTTCACATTGCCAAAGGACACATTGTTGTTTCTTTCTCATTACTACAAGGGCTAGATAGCTAAATGTTGAATTTATATGAAGGAAAATGTACCAAAAAATCATCCTTTTGAGGTCCCATATTTGACCTCCAGCATTTTTCTTTGCTTTTTGGCATGTGTTGTCCCTTCTCTTTATTGGATTTTTTGTAGGATTTTTCTATGTTTCTATCATGGTCATCGTTGGATTCCTTCAAATTTTGATGGAGATGGCTATATTGAATAAGATATACAAATAAACCAAGTAGCTACCATCACTGGTACTTTCTTAACAAGTCACATTATCCAATCACGTTGATATGTGTGGAAGCATATTAAAATGTAATGTGACTTAAACTATTAATTGTGAAAAAGAAATAGAAAACAAGACAACAAAACCAAATGAATTGAACCCAATACAATTCTAGATGTGACTGAATTATACAATTCTACTTTTTTTACAATGGAGTTACAAAAGATAGATAGTGTTCATTTTCCAATAACAAAATTAGAATTGCTTCTCTATGAAGGGAAGACAATTCAATTGTATTCTAGTAATACAAGTATCTTTGTTTACAAAATGACATGCAGGTCACAACCTGATAAACACAACAATATGGCCATGCAATATCATAATTGAATATATCCATAAAGTTAAACATTAGAATTAAATAAACCCAAACAACTGAACGTAGGTACAAGTCTCTGAAGATTTGATGCATTTACAACTAATTAAGATATGGGAAAAGATGGATTTTTGGACGTAATGAATCCCGAAGCATATGGAAGATGGATTTTTGGACTTCTGGGGTTCAAATGTCCATGTGCTACCTGATGACATGTACAAGAGTTGGGTTAGTTTTGATACCAAAAATAATATTTTTCTAGCTTGCTTTAAGTAATTATTTGACACACAAAATATAAGCTTCATAAAGTTGATAAACTTGATAACTTACAAAATTATTTGGAAGAGAATGCACTTATAGGAAACTTGAATGTCTTGTGGAAGGTCCCATTGATAGAGGGTCACATATACAAAAACAAATATGATAATGAGACTTTAAAAACAATAAATTATTAAATTAAGAGGGTAGAAAAGTTAACACGCAGATTGCATACCTATCATGTAGTGTCCCCAAGGCCGAGCCCCGTTACAGATCATGTTATATGAAAAGAATTGTAAAGATGTTCTATAGGCTGGTGAGCCAAGTTTTGTATAAGCTGTAGGCTTATGAGTTTTGTTAGGCCAGGGAGCCTAAGTGTTGAAGGCTAGGAGCATGTTGATGTACTTGTATGTATGCAGGTCAATTAATAAAATAAATACCGCCAGTGCAGACCGACCATGATGAAAGAGTGATGGGGGACTGAGCATCCACAGAATGGGCAAGGAACTAGGGGCTAAAAGGTGGGAAAAGGGCTGAGTGCTAATCCTAGGGGCTTAAGCCTGGGAAATAACATTTTAATATTATTTCCAAAAAGAGACATGTGCATTTTTGTTTATCCTAAGTTCCAGGTGAAGGAAGGAACGTGCAAAGGGGATGCATGTTGTGGTATGCATGCAGTTCCCAGGGTGACAAGTGTCATCCCTGGTGCATGCAAATAAAAGCCTTGAACTGAACCGTGGGGAGGGGGCCTCCTCCATTCTGAACCGAATCTCTGTGCGTGGAACGAGTACGACCTCTGCCGGATATCCTGTTTCATCTCTGAAAACCGTTAGCTGTGTTTGCCTGAGGAAAACCGTGTAATACCCTATCCAAAGCTATGAGTCTATGTCTGCTCTAGGCAACCCAAGAACACATTTCCTGAACCCGAATTTCCCGTGTTAAACTCGAGTGGAAGAATTCTTGGTTATTCGGGGAAAACAGAGCTAGCCTGGGCGTGAAGCCTATTCCGGAATCATCCCATGAGATCCTCCTGTGATTGCCAAACCTTTGTTCGAAGCATTGGTCTGTGTTTCTGGTGGATTGTTGTGACTGCGCAAAACTGGACTGCGTGAGGCTTGTTGGCCTGTGAGCGACCCCTCCAGGTGAGGGAGTGCACAGAGGGAGAAGAGGACTCCTGGAGAGAACCCTGTAGCTGCCATAGAGCCCGGAGAATTCCAGTCTGGCCTGTTCCTGTAACCCAAGGTAAGGGAGACTGGCAGCCGAAGGAATGTCTAGGTGACAGAGAAGGTGCACTCTCCTAGGGTGGAACCGGCATGTGGGGAATGAGGGTCTGTGTGCAGTGAGCGTGGGAGATTCCTGGGAGAACTTCTTCCTGGTGATTGTGAATGTGTTATCTTCCCTGTAACCTCAGCCTGAGTCTAGATTCCTTGCCCTGGGGTGGAGCTCGGTCCCATCTCGGGGGTGACCTACTGTTGAGCTGATGAACAGTGTGGTCTAAGGCTGGGAGGTTCGTGGAAGGCCTGCACTTGGTTGGTGAATGCTACAGCAGATAAAAGATAAGTAATCTGAGTTATGTTTTAACACATTTGACATGACTGTGTTGTTTTGTATCATGTTTTCCGCTGTGTAAATTAATTAATGATAAATGCTATGGAATGATTATTTATAGCAGTACCCATATATTTCACTCTGTATTTTAAGTGTGTTTAATTCTATTAAGTGCATTTGCTTATAATTCCATGTAAGGAATGGTAAAACTGAGAGGTTGGGAAACCTGGGTAGTGAAGGGTACGCTACAAATTGGTATCAGAGCAATTGGTACACTACATATCACTTGTCCCAACTCCACCTTCAGAAACATCCGATATCTTATGTTTTCTATTTTTATCTGTTGTTCTTATCACTATACTAAGATCAGTTGTCTCTGGAAGGTGGTTTTTCTTCTTAAATCCATCTATTTTACGCCTATAAAATGCTTGACCCATTTGCACAAGAACATCTGAATGATTGGAACCCCCTCCTTTATGTGTGCATCTATGGTAAAAGGTACGAGCTAGCTTATGTGATTTCTCCATAACCTGTGTACCCCAAATGGCCAAGATTCCATATTTTCTTGCAAACCATGGTCCATGTGCAAATAATTGATGCTAGAAACATTGGCATCAATCTATCTTAAAATACCAAACAAATGTACGAAATGAAGTTAATTTACAATAAATTATGTAAAGTAAAGAAACGTACAAAGGAAAGTACTAGTGGGATGAAAATTAATATGCATACCATATAATGTGTCATATGGTTGTCTCCCCAGGCTTCTATCATTGCTCTTATGAAGTCTGTAATAACTTCTTGAAAGGTTATTGCATCACCTTCCATGAATTTTTCCTTATCCATCAGTAGGAAAAAAAAAGATGAAAGTGACCTCCAAGCACATTTCTTCTTTCTAGTTGATTCACGCCCTTCACTAGTGTGATCATCTTCTGCATCAATTAAATCTTCATACAATCCCTAACATACATGTCCACATTTGTTTTCAAGAAAACGATGTGCCTTGACACCTGACAATGATGGATTTACTGGAAGATTTCCTCGTGTACCTGACCTCTTAATGTCTTTTTCAATTTTAACATGTCCACCATGAAAACTTGCTTTTGAAAGAACGCGTTCAATTTCCTCAATTGACTTTTTACATTCAGCATGTGGGGTTTTGTTCCATGCAAAAAAATAGATAAATACACCATCTTATCAACAATTCTCACAAATGCATGCAAAGTGCACATGTGTACCCTAATCAATGGTATAGGAAGCACTGCATCTACAATTGGATCAAGTTGATCATGGTTGGGAGGAAGTTTTTGATGACAACTCAAAATACCACCATTCCAACTTTGATCTTTTTGTTTTTTCTTCATGCAATATAAGCAGCTATGAATTGCATTTGCACCATGACAAATGTTGTACATACACTTGAGATTTTTTAAATCAGCTGCAAGGTGCCATTCCACAAAATATGAACCATATCCTTCCACATATAATTTTTCCCCTACACCATGTGAAGACATAATTGATGGTAAAGATGTTTTGCTGACAACAAATTTCAAGGACTCATGGGACTCCTTGTTGACACGAAAAATTCCCAACCAAAAAAGGTGATCTTCATATTGAACTTGAAAATATTTATCACTTGTCTTATCAAGGTTTGGATCTAATGCACGATTCATTAATATGATTGAAACTCTTTCATATTTTTCATTGTTGATTAACTCCATCTCATCCAATTTTAGGAAAACAATCAATTTCCCACATGCCTCCTCAATAGAGATGTCATAGTACCTCACCATAAGTTGTAATACCCGCTCTAGGTCATACCACAAGTTATTTTTTCTCATTAATGGAATAATTTCACTTGATACTTTCTTTTTATTCTTACTTAAAATTTCATGCACTGTCTCTAATTGATATTCATCTCCCAAAGAATCAACATTTTTTTTTGTTTCGTAGTCCATGCTCTTTTTTCACATGAAAAGGGTGAGGAACCAAAATCTTCTTAATTCCAACATTCAATATTCCCTCTCTCATAACTTTAAAAAGACTTGCATATGATTCCCTCTTGATCCCTCTATCATCACAAACTCCTTGAACATCCTTTACATCAATTGTTAAGTTTTTGATGAATTGGTTAACTAGTTCTTTCCTCAAAGCATCAAATTATGGTTGTTTGAGCATTGATTTAATGTCACTTTTCTTCAACACAGATTTGCACAAATCCACAATATTAGTACAACTTGGATCTAATATGGACTTCACCCCAAACACCCTTTTTTTATAGGCACCTCCCCTCTTTACCATACATGAAAATGGTTTCAACTCTTTTGATCTATTCCTCAACCCCACTGGAGTTTCCTTTATTAAAGAGAGTCTCTTTTGGAGACGATAGATATCATTTTTCAACAGTTCAATTTCTTTTGTTGAGTTGGATTTCACTTGAAGCAGTTCATCCACATGTCTTTGATTCAACATTTCTATTATTTGGTTCAATCTTATGATTTCATCATACTGAACCATATTTGAGTGATGGAGATGATTTAATTTGACACTAAGATCTTGGATTTTTTGTTCAAGGGAAATCCAGTTACCATCCAAATTTTTACAGTATCCTAGAAGACCATTGTTTCCATGGCATATTCATGTTATTGTTTTGAAATCGAGATGAGATTTGGACACAGGGTCAACTGGATAAAGTTCTCCTTTCACCCAAAGATCTAAATTTTTATCTCTAGATTCCCTTAATGCACTTTAGTGAATGTTAGGAACAATTTCTGATTTTTTTTATGGATCGGTGCTATATCCTGACTTAAATTTATGCGGGTAACATGGTGATAGTTTCTTACACCATTTTCATCTATTGAAGAGTCCTGCAAACAACCAATATTATGAAAATCAAACATACTAGAAAATCCCACAATGAGAAAAACAACTTGCAGAAGAAATAATTTCGGAGATCTTCTAAGGAAAAGACAACTTTTCAAATATTGAGGCATACCTCAAAGCAATTAGGCATCTTGTAGAATATTGTAAATTCAGCTAAGCTTGTATGTTTGCATTTGAAGACAATATAGATTAAAAACTGGTGATTAGAATATAAGAAACCAATCTAAATTAATAAATGACATGTATCCCACTTGGGTTTATTCTCCCTCTAATATGAGCATTTTCTAATTAGTTAGATATATTTATTCACAATAATCAATAGACTTCAAAGTTTTTGTCATTAGAACAAGAATATAATCACCAACAAAAGTAATAGATGGATTTGTCAATGAAGCATAGAGTATGAAAGGTTCCCTTTCACATTTGTCTTCTACATTGTGAACCCAATCCCTTCATCTCCTTACACCTACTTGAGAAATATCTAAAGTATCTCACCACAAGTTTTGTGAAATCCAACACTAAAATTGCCATTTTTCACAAATTTAGGGGATATCCAAAAAATGAATATAGTTGTTTATTGTAGAAAAACAGCTCAATGCACTGAATTTAAAATTTAATCTTATCAGAATCTGGTAGGGAACCAACTTTTAACACATTTGGTAGGGGATGAACACATCCTTTAATTATATTAACTGGAATAGGATGTTGACTTGTTTAGTCTCTTATGTGATATGTTCAGACTAGATTAAAGCCTTTAGCTATGAGGACAATGGAAGATTTCATAGTGCCTCATAGGTCATTGGACACGCATGTTCTTGAACCAGCTAACAAGAAGGGATCTCTCCAAAATAATGGACTAGTCGGTGCTCAGAATCCATCTAATGATAAATCTGCCCGAAATAAGAAAATCAAAGATGCTCCATTGGAATCACTAGAATGTGGTGCTGAAAATATTTCCATTTCCAAAAGACCCCAAAAACCAACTTAAGCACTGCCTATTGAAGACAAGCCTGCAAGTTTCAAATTGTTTGGGCAGCAGTTATTTTCCTCATAAGATACTTTTGCCTCACCTGAAATGGTAAGACTGCATGTAAACATATTTATCTATTTATTTAACACAACTTTTATTTTTGTTGACTGAAATGTGATGCTAATTGTTTTATTCTCCTGTGTTGATATGTTCAGACTAGACTATAGCCTTCAGCTACGAGGATGATTCCACCTTTGACGATGCCTTAGGGTTTATTGGTCACACATGTCGTCAATCCAGCCATCAAGAAGAGGCAAAATAACAGGCTAGTTAGTGCCTAGAATCCATCTAAAGTTAAAGACAGCCAAAGGAAGAAAACCAAAGACAACCCACAAAATCCCATCTCGCTTATAGAGGAAAGGGGTGTGGGAAGTTTTTGGGACAATTAATAATACAAGAGATACCATTTTTACCCACCCAGATTCCATCAGTCCATTTTTTTCAAGCAGCTTCAAGGCACTCCAAGGGAATTCTTTGGGAGATTAGAGTTCTGCATAATTGTATCTAACTGCATTGAACACCAATAATTTGTTTTTCAGTTATCTAGTTGTACAAAATTCATCAATAATGTTGTGCTTATTTGGACTAAAAGGATTGTACAATGGGAATTCTTTTGAAACAGATATCTCTTTGAAGCTAAAATTGTGTTATTCTACCCCTCAAACTAGATTGCATATTTAGACAGAATTTCATCAATCTATTTCTCAACCCAAACAGGTCATCCCAAATAGTAGTTTGGTGTTTTTGTATAATTCAAACTAGTTGCAGAGGACATAAATACTCATCGATGAATGGCAGAATCCACCCTTAGTAAGTAAGGTGCAGAAATTAGAAGGCAGAAAAATTGACAACTATTTTTCCTATGGCTGCAATTGTACATGAAAGAGGGAATTAGCACCATAATCCACCCTTAATAAGTAAGGTGAAAAAATTAGAAGGCAGAAAAATTGACAAGCATTTTCTTTTATAGTTATCAACTCTTTATTTTTGTATTGAAAATATTATTTTTACTTGAACTACACATGTGTGCTCGATATATTACTCGTCAGCACACAACACACAAATCACCCATACACAAAAAAAAACGTGTTGAAGATGTATTCCTTATGTGTGACCTTCAAAAATGCCAATGCTTGGAACAAGAAACAATAATGAACCTGAGACAGCCTGCCCGATTGAGACAGCCTGCCCGAGATCTTTTTCAAATAAAAATTTTACACATGAAAAATTGAAACAAACAAATACCTCCATTTAAAAAATAAGTGCATCAAGAAGTGGTTCTCCAAAACCCTCCATTCTAGTAGCATTAGAATATTTCTTGAAATAAAATTTGATCAACAAAAATTTCAAGTATTGGAACTCATACAATCTTTGACTTTTTCTTGTAGAGCACAAGTATATTTGTTAAGCAGTCAGTGAGACTCCATGCATTATACATAGCCATGAGATGTCTTTGTGCATTCACCATAAGTTCTTTAATGTTGAAAGTAAACACTTACAATTGACTATCAGTGCATGCCTCATCTCCATTCCCCCAACATGAAGATAGTAATCTGAATCAAGCTCCCACAAAGCAGGATTCCCTTCTTGTGGATGAAAATGTCTAAGGAATATGCTTTCAAATACCCACATCCAAAAGAGGTTTATAATATTATTTATAGCTCTGAATAAGTCCATGCTCACTTCATTGTTGCATAAAATAAATATGGTGAAAATTAGGAAGTTAAATATTGGATATCCATGTGCCACCAGTGTTTCTACTTGTTGATACTGAGAGAGGGGGGAAGCGGGGTGAATCAATATCAAGTATAATTTATCACTTTTTCATCTTTACTTTTCAATCAAATAATATATCCAATATGCAATAATTTATGGAATCTTACGTACAAATTTTCCCCATCAGTATAAGCATTGCTGTAATATCATTTGATTGATTTCAAAAACTCATGAGCTTGTGATGTAGCTTTCGACTTTTGTGACCTCTCTATGAAGACCTGGAAATTATGTGGAGGCACATTGTACACCTACAATAGTAGATTAGATAATATTCAGACGTAAAGTAATAATCCTAAAGTAGAACCACCATACTGAATTACAAGAGCATCACCCATACTCTAGTACATTTCCATTAGTGCAATGGAAATGCCACTATCAAGATTCACTTTGGGTCCATTTGACAAGCCCATAGCATACAAATGACAGCCTAAAGCTTCCAGACCATATGCAAATTGTGCAACAAGTGTACGATCCGGAAAGTCAATGCAATTTGTATGGAGCACTCCACTCTGACATATGGGTTCTCTTGCATTGTCTACATTCTTTTTGGGGTGTTTTTCAGCATCACAATCTCCATCTCGTGTAAATGAAAAGCTTCCAGAATCATTTCTATTTCTAATCTTTCCAGGATCTATCCCTGATGAATTGCATCTAAAATAACCTACAGTAGTATCTCTGCAGTTTACACATTTTTTTGGATAGAACTTTTGAGATATAGGCATTTGGATTTGTAGGAAGAAAAAGTACCTCATATTCACTACCCTCTCCTGAGAGAATCACAACTATCAAGATTATGATTCTAAAGGAGTTGGTTATGAGAGAAATAATAACAACGCCAAATTTTCAAGAAAGCTTCTTACACAACTACAACACAAATACTGTAAAATGCATCATTTCTATAAACACACATGCAATTTAGACGAGGTATTCATAGATACAGAGGAAGTACTCTTGCTATAAGTATTGTGGCCCTTCATTCCTCTAACATGTCAAGCAGGATAAGTACACACTCCTCATGTCCATATATATTTTGACGTTGATCATGCCTTTACGCTCCTCTACAACTTTTGTCAGCATGAAAGTCCAATTGAAAGGCACACTTTGAATAGACAGTAATCCATGCCTCATTATTGGCTTCCTTTAATACTCAAAGGATTTGGGAAATTTTGTTGGAAAACCCATGGAAACTTGAAGAAATCTTCATTGTTCTGGTTCAGTATGCCAGAGTATACATTTGAGGCCAGAGATGCCATGTTTATTTACAGGGAAGGTGTTGGAGGTAGATGATTAGGTTAATTGTCATGTTCTATATGATGATGGAGAGCCTTAATCTTGATGAAGTTAAGAATTGGAAGGGTTCCCTCAGAGGAAAGGAGAGAAAGGATGGTAAATACCCTATTCTTAAAGCCATAAAAGAACTGCTTACACCCTCCATTTTTTTTGTTGTCTTATAGATAATGAAACTCTTCTGCAAATAGAGCACCATATAATTGTGATCTTGGATCATGTATTGTGATAGTAACCTCTTTACCACTGTTTGTCTATATACTAGCAATTTTTCCAATTGCTTCTCTATTCTAATTACTAGAAGAATCATTGTAGAAATTTTGTACAAACAATATATCATTGTACACTTTTTAGAGTGTTTCATGGTTAATTAATAGGTTATTAACTCTGATTGATGCGTCATATGTCCAACGAATTTTCTATGGTAGCAAGGTTTTTTTTTCATAATTTAAACAAGTTTGATTGATCCTTTGTGTATTTATTTGGTAATATTTCTCTCTTATTAGTTTGATACATGTATCTTTCAAGTAATGCATTTGTGTAGCTTGGCTGCCAGCTAAGATACTTTGCTAGTTGATTTTCACATTCATCAACCCTGTTTAAGTGAAATGATTCATTCTAAATATTGGATGAAGTGTTGTTATATAAGTAAAGCATCAATCAGTTTATAAAACAATTTTAGTGTTCAATAAATGCATGTTTATGCCCCTTCAAAGTTAATGGGCTATGGTTATTATGCCATCATTCCCATATCTAATATATATTTTACATGAGGATATGTTTATCCAAGGTGATTCGGACAGAATTTAGTGGACATGGATCTAGGGCTAGCAATTAGCATCAACATTGTTAAATTTCAGTGGACATGTACATGTTGTTAGATTTCATGCATCAGCATTGTAGTTGGTTATGTTATGCTTGTCTTTGCCTTTTGAAGACACTTGATATGAAAGGTCTTCATAGAACTACTTCACTCAAGATAGGGATGCAAAGAAACCTTTTGGGATTTTCCCTTGCCCTTGAGAGTCAAGACACTTAAAAGAGAGATAGAAATTTTCTTTTGGGAAAATGTTTTAAAGGTATGTGTTTCCTTAATTTGTTAACATTTTCAAAGTTCCATTCTCTACCACTCTTTCAACAAATAAAAGGGTGGACTGCATGTCCAATACAGAACTTAATTCATGATAGTTAAGTGGCCATTCTCTTGAAAATGGAATGAGCCTCCTTGTATCTACAGTAACACCTATATTGGCATGTTCTCTTATCTTATTACTTTTCTCTAAATATTTGTGACCCTTAACATTGATTGGCTACGAGATTTTTCTGTAGCCAACTCCCTCCTTTTCATCTATCTCTAAATCCATTACAATAGATGTTTCCTTGTAGTTGGGCTGCTATGAATCAACATAGTTTTAGTTTTCTTCTATTTTCATCGTAGAAGACCTCATGATTACAGGTTCTTCATCATATTAAATTCTTGCAATGAAGGGTGAATTAGTCATGCATTTCAAATGACGATAATTTTGGCATCAATGGACACCTCAGTTATGTCTATAAACCAAACAAATTTAAGGATATTAGTGGGAATGGTTGGCAATGCTTACAAACAAGCACCTATTACCTTACCTTGGTTCAACAATTCATCCCATACTACATCTACATTAGGATTTATTTTATAGTAGTTTTCATGGTACTTCAACATTTTCTAACTCGTAGCACTCTACCAGGGAGAAGTATTTTTCTTTCTAATTTAATTCCCCTAAGCTTGCCACATAAATCATTTAAATGGTCATTCTCTCTGAATGCATCCTTCACATCTCCTTCCTATACTATTGTTTCCAAAAACCCATAATTGTATAAAGGACAACTAATGTTCTCTTGTTTGATGTCGATGATGTTGGAACTGCCAAAAATATTTACTCATGGAAGAGGAATGTCAAATCAACATTTTTTCTGACTCAAAAAACTTATTGGCTTTCCTTCATTCTCCTCACGGTGTCTACAAAATAGAGATGAAGTACAAATTATACCAAACAAGAAAATAGATATGACGCTTGTCTCAAATCTTCTCTCCTCAAAAAAATGTCCATTAAAATCTGAATGAAATGTATCTAGTAACAAACATCAATTAGAGTTGTAAAGGCTATATAGGGGTTACCCAAGATTAACATGGAAGCTTTACCTTGGATTTTCTTGACAAGGGATCTTCGAACTAGTAACTACCTTTGGTGTTCTATTTGTAATTTTGTATAGGCCTATAAAATATTTACTCACTACGTCAGGGTTCTTATATTCTTTTGAGCTTACAAGGATTACCATTTGTGTTTGTAAAACACTAATAGACCCATTTTCCTCCACTTGATAGGTCATTGATCGTTGGGACATTCTCTTCCTATTCAAATGTTATTGCTTCCAACCATCGACTAGCAATGGAGCCCATTTGCCTCCCCTTACAAGAATTCATTTTTCCTCTTGAAAATACCAATGGTAGTCCACCGTGCATGCAAGCTTCAAAGGTAGTCTTTAAAATTTAAATTGGCCATTAGAAGCACCAAATATCAATCAGGGTGCAACACAATTCATTAAATTTCATGGAAGCTATCAAAAAAAGAATAGAAATGATTGTTTAAATGTGGTTTAGCATTTTTCCATGCTAATCTAACTCTGTCATAGACCTATATGAAATATTGTGCAGAGTAGATTTTAGAGTAGTTGGCTTCTCCAAAATAGCAGTAAAGGGCTCTAATAATTCCAGAAGTTTGTAAATTGTTGGTGGCTAAATGAAGGAATTAATATCATCCACAAAATTATTTTCTTACTCCATTTGATCAAGATGATTGGCTTAGGGAATCAACTGGGTGTTCTCATTCTAAGAAGATAGCATACTCAATTTTCACATCTAATCAATGATATCAGTAAAACTTCTTATTTATACATCAGATGCTTTCAACTGCTCTTGTAAAAACAATAATGTTTTCTTCTTCAGGATGCTTTTGGCATCAATGGACACCTCAGTTCTATCTATAATCTCAACAACTTTAAGGACATTTGTTGGAATGGTTGGATACTTCCAAAAGAGCACCTGCTATTTGAGCTTGGTTCAACACTTCATCCCATACTTCATCTACATTAGCTTTTATTTTATAGTAGTTTTCATGGTACTTTAACATTTTCTAACTCGTAGAACTCTGCCAGGGAGAAGTTAGCTTGCTTTCCAACTCATTTCCCCTAAGATTTCCACAGAAATAATTTAAATGATCATGCCCTGTGAATGCAGCCTTCACATCTCTTATATGTACCATTGTTTCCAAAAACACAGAATTGTATAAAGGACAACTGATGTTCTCTTTTTTTATGTCGATGATGTTGTAACTGCCAAAAATATTTACTCATGGAAGAGGAATGTCAAATGAACATTTTTTCTGACATAATTGAGGTGTACATTCTGATTCATAAAATTTATTTTTTTGATTCAGAACTGAGGTGTCCAATAATGTGTTCTTCTTAAGGATAATTTTGGCTAATATAACCCCATACATGAAAACACACAGAGTATTACACACAATAGACCATACCACCATGGCTTCTTGGCTTGCTTACTGGTTATACAAAACTTCCTCAAATCCCAAGTAGTTTCCCCCACAATCACTTAAAAATGAATTGTAATTTGCAAGTTGGATATAATTTTCCAAAGCAACAAAATAAACAGTGAAAGAACAATAACAAACATACCAATCGGAAGAAACATGCCATGTGTTTGAGAAAGGTATCAATCGGACCAAATAATTTTGTACATAACAACCCTCTAAGTTGAAACCGACCAAAAAATACTCGCTTTCTGAGTTGAAACCGGCCAAACATTGCTCGCTTCCAGTTGAACACTAAATAGAATGACCACCATGGAATGAAATGTGGTTCAAACTAAAGGTTAAATAAAATTCTAAAATAATTTAAACCCACAAAACACTGATCATTTACCTCCAAAATCTGAAATTTGAGGGTTTCCGTTTCGATCGCATTCGCACCAATTTTTGTCATCAATGGCCCAGGAACCAGATTTGGACAGAAATTTAGAGAGATCCAGTCGAAACCATGAAATTTGTATGGGGTTTTGGAGATATCCATTGGAAATCATGAATTTTTTAAGAGAACTAGGGCCATCAATCCACGTTTGGTTGAATTCGAAAAATAAATGCCACGTTCGACCGAATTCGAAAAATAAATGCATGATATCTTCGAGGAAAAATTGAAAACATGAGAGAAGGGTTTCCAATGAAATTCCATTCATGCCATTTTTTTCCAATTATGGTCGATAAGAGAAAGGTTTCCAATCCATGGCACATTCGCATGAATTTTTGTGAATAGTGGCGGATGAAGCAGAGTTGAGAGGAGCCCTTGTCGTTCGTTGTAACTTCCCCTGCATCTCTCGATTATTATATGCATCTGCGTATGCATCTACAACCTATACTAACACATCCAACAACACATCATTTATTTAATTCCATTTAATTCGTCCTCATAAATATTGGTTTAATATTTCAACCGTGTACCAACATATTCAGCAACACATCAAACAATTTAATGCCATTTAAATCGTCCTCATAAATATTGATTTAATATAAAATATATATTCAGGGTAGGGCATCTTTGGTAAAAGTGAAATAATTATGGGCAGCTTTGATAAAAGTAAAATCTAGAATTAATATATTAAAAAAATGTCTGCATGGCATTATTTTATCAATTTATTGATTTATTCTTAGGAGGACCATTTTGAGTTGAAACTTCCTCTAATGTAAAGTGGTTCAAGCAATGTAATGGGACATGAAGAGAAGTATTGTATTTGGAGTTCAAGCTCATTAGAAGGAAGTCCCCTCGAACAGGCAAGTGAACAGGAGAGGATCCCTTCCATAATAGGATCCATTGTATGGTGTTTCCCTACCTCAAGGGTTTGATAATAATAAAGTGTGGTTTCTTTTGTATTGCTCTGTGGATATATTGTGTATTTAGTATTTGTGGTGATTATATTTGTACATATATTCAGGTTCTTAACAAGTGGTATCAGAGCACTTTCCCTGGCCAAAGAAGGGAAGAATTTTTGCTCTTTTTGCACAATGTTTATAGGGAAGAAAAAGAGGGTGCCACACTTCAAGTTCATATATTAAGCTTTATGAGATGAATTTGGAAAAAAAAATTGGGTATTTGAATTCCTCTTGGAAAAATACCCAATTTCAAAAACAAAATCAGCCGAAACGGAGTCCGGGAAGTAAAGTTATGAGCATTTTAAATTCAACAAATTTTCAGGGTTTTTCCAGAAAAAGCTGCGATTTTCTGCAATGATCTATTGTTCCATTTTTTGGGTTTTTTCATTAAGGAAACAATATTGCAGAGTTCATAACTTATCATAGGGTGTTCAGATTGCTACCAGATTAGTTCCATTGGATAAATCATTTTAAGAGTTTTCCTTTGGTATATTATATGTGGTGTTTCCAATGGATATGCACTCTCAACTCAAGGAAATTCTACACATGATTGAAGTATTCAAAGCCGATATGCATGACCACCTGCAAGGCATTAGAGATAGTCATCAAAATAGTTCATCATTCTTTCATTGGATCTCCTTCAAGAGAGATATCTTATGGCATACATCATGAATGAATATCATCAAGAAGTATATGCTTGGTATGATTTGGAGGATGATTGTGATGATTGGTATATGGATAGTTGTCATTTCTGGGATGACAACCACTTCCATATTTTATTTGATAACTCTACTCCAACCTTGGTAAAGAACATCAATTTGACACATCAGAACCTAGTTATGATTACCAGTGTTCAGCCTGCATATTCTACAATGGTATTGTTCCGTCCAGATTCATCTTTGACCCTTTCCCACTATGTGGATGAATATTCTTATTTGGATCCACATGACAGGTGTCAGTATGCGGAGCATCATTTTCCATTGGTTATTGGTTGTCGATATATTCCGTGTGGAGTTCACATGATAAATTGGACATGGGATGTTGGTTTACAATGGCAGTTGGACTACTTCAATATGGTGGCTTCCATTTCTCAATGGGACCCTAGTTCTTTAGTCTACTTCAGCACTATGGTCCACACATATCCATGGGACCCTGGTATATGGTTGTACATCAAGCGTTGAGGACAACGCTTTCATAAGGGGGATGGAATGTTAGATAGCTAGAGAGGTAGTGGGGGGGGGGGCAGAGGGCCCATAGTGATAATAGTGGAGGCCATTCAATGTAAGGTGGACTAGGTCCACTATATTATTAAATAAGGCTCACTATGGTAGTTAGATATAATAAATGGGTAGTTATATATAATAAATGTAAGAGGACTTCTTAGAAGGTTCTACTTCTAGAATATTTCTCCTCTAGAATGTTCTTAGGTTATGGTAGCACTATATAAAGGGGTTTAAGAAATTTAATGGGACATGAAGAGAAGTATTGTATATCCATTGTATGGTGTTTCTCTACCTCAATGGTTTGATAATAATAAAGTGTGGTTTATTCTATATTGCTATGTGGATCTATTGTGTATTCAGTATTTTTGGTGATTATATTTGTAGACCTATTCAGGTTATTAACAGAAGAAGGATGATGGAAATACCAGTGAGAGTCAGGCTAGTACAACCAACATCTTCCAACCAATATTCTAACTTATCAATGTATATGCCAAAGAGGGTAGGGGACAGGGGAAAACCTTGCTTGACGCATATCTTACAGTTAGTTTGTTTTGACCAAAACTTAGTGTTCCTAAACGTGGCAATAACAATCTCATATATCCTTACTATAGCATCTCTTATATTGGAATGAACTTTTAGATCTTCTAAATTATTCCAAAGGTTAGTCCTGAGCACTACATCAAAATCTTTTATAAAATCATTAAAACAACAAAGGATATTTTTTTTATTATTGTGAAACTACTTTGTGGCTATTCTAAGCATAAAAAAATTGTCCACAGTTGAATGATAGTATCTAAAAATGGCTTGGCCTTTAGCTCTTTTTCCATAGCTTTAAATCAGTTTGACGATCTTCTTTTCTAGAATACTTATGTATAGCTTGGAAAACATGTGGATAATCATTATGGTCCTATAATTAGAGGGATTACTTTTATCCCCAGTTTTAAACATTGCAACTATGAGACTCCAAGTTCATGGTTTATAAAATCCATGCCTGACTAGTAACTTGAAGAGCTTGTGCATGAGAGGGATTAGGATAGACCCTCCATTTTTTAATATTCTAGTTTGGTAGCCTATGATGTCCTTAGCTTTCTCTTTTGTGATTCACTTAACCCTAAACTTTATATATTCTATAGAAAACACATCATCCTCTATATAAACATTTGGAATTTTTTCGACATCTATAAGGGATTCATTAATATTTTTGAGGTAGCATTTCTAGTTCTTTAGTAGAATCATAGTGTTTTCTTTAGTTTTATGAGTAAAACATTTCCTCCATAATCTCTTAGGATCTAGCTTTGATAGGTGTAGAAGCATCTCTTGCTTTCTATTTATGTAATGTATTTTTTTCCTTTTGATTAGGGATTTTTATCTCTTTATGAAATACGATTTTAAGGACTCATTGGAGGAATCCTTAATGGTTTTTCTAGCAATTTTACACTCGTTTTCATACCAAGGGTTGGTCGTCTTATATTTCCTTTTACATAACACCTCGATGGAGAATTTGTTAATGGAAGTAGAGAGGGTTGTAAAAAAATAATGATAGTGGTATTCAATATTGTTCTTACATAATAGAAGATTTAATTCAATATTTGTAATGTCCCCAACTAGGCTAGGTGGTAATATTATGTTTTCTATCAAAAAATAGYTATTTCTCCTTGTGTAAATATTTCAAACACTTTTTATTAATGTTGTTGTTAACTCCTTACAAAACAATTTCTCATATAGGAATATTTTCAAACATATTGCATGCATCCATTACACAAAAAATAGAGAAAATAACCATGGCATCTTATTATGGATTGAAACCCCCAATCTCAAAAATACAAGGATATCTAATGGATGGAATAATAGCTGCAAAATACTCTTGAACACACAATTTTAATGGTTGCAAGGAAGCTGCAAAATATACTAATAGAAACAATACAAATAAAACCTGGAATGATGCCAATCTATGATGTTCAATGCTTCAAATATCTCCAATCCCTATAATGCTATGCTCCATTAGTTTTCACTCTTCTATCAGCCTTCCAATCCCTCCTATAACCCTCACGAACTCAATCCAAATGGCCTGCTGCAACCCTGATCGCAGAGGTCCCTATGGGATGAAGTTGGCCATCTAGCAGGGCCTCGTGGGACACCCTGTACTCAACTCGTAGGGATTCCCTAAACCATGGTTTCTCTTAAACCCTCCTAACACCTACAAAATTTTGGATCAGCCTCTTCTGAAAAGCCTTCGCAAACACCTTGTGCAACCTCCAATTGAATGTAACCTCAATATTGAATCTCCAATAGAAATCCTAGGTGGACTCCTCTCTTGTCTAGCTAGGATGTACATTGCACCATCGAAACTAAACTGCAATAGTGTAAGTGTTTTTCTAAACCCTAACAAAACTGTGGCTCCAATAGCACTCCAAAATGAGAGATCAAATCATAATTCCAAAGAGAAGGGCTACCCCTCTAGTTATCCTTCCTCCAAGACTTCTATATTTTCCCCTTTTTGACCAAATCAAACCCTCACTTTATTTTCCCTCTAATTTCATGTAAATATAATGATTATTTTATTTAATGTCACTTTGGGATTTGTCATTCTTTTAACCTAGTGAGACCAAATAAGCCTCCTTGACTCCCTTATCCTTGTTGACTATAGCCTACGGGAGTTGTATAGGTTATTAAGTCATCCTCTGTCACGATCAATTGGAAGGGGACATTACAATATTTAAGTGCTTTAAGAAAAGATCAAATTTTTTTGTTGTTGTGGTTAGTTCTTGTATTCATCTCTATTTTTTTGTTGGGTTTGTTATATGGAGGGATGAATCCATGTTCTGGTGTCGGGAAACCTTTTTTATCTAGGGATTCAAGAGAAGTGCAAGGGGGTCTATTTGAGTTAGGTTTCATCCATATTTCTTGCATGGTTAGTGGTTTAGGGTTCACCTATTATTCTCTAGGTATCAATCCTTAGGGATGCAATCTAAGCCTCTAAATCCTACTATGTCCCTCTCCTCATTCATGTTACATCCTTCACCCTTTGGGTAATACCTAGTAGAATCCACAAGCCTTGTTGGGTGTAATGGCCCCTCCATTACGTCCACACTTGGTGATGTACAAAACGTTAAAATATTTTTTTATGCATTAGGAAATTAAAACATCACAACATAATTATTCGCTTCACAAGCCCACATTATCGTAATTATTAATGACACAAATCAACACATTAACATAATCATTAGCGACACATGATCAACACATTAACATAATCATTAGTGACACATGATCAACACATAATCACCAATAGAAATGCGATTCAACACATCATGGCCTTGAAGAAAAATACAAATAACTGATCAACCAAGTCACTAAACATTTAAAGAACTACCCACCCAACCTATCCTGCATGGTTAGGACCTCGAGGACACATAAGAAATGCTCAAGCCCAGGATTCATCTGATTGATTTTGACCACTTAAGGTCTCAGGGATGACGATTGTTCTGAGGAACAAGGAGGTGTCTAATTCCCTTAATCCATCACAACTCATAATTCCAGACTAGATTACCAGTCATACATCATCATTATTCATGGCGCAAGAGAAATCTAAATACTAGATCAATCATACATCAATAATATTCATGGCACAAGAGAAATCTAAATACTCAATCAATAATACATCAATATTATTCATAGTGCAAGACAAATCTAAATACTCAATCAATCATACATCAATATTATTCATGGCACAACAGAAATTCTACAAAAGCAATCATTAATTTAATAGACGCAGTTACCACCTATGGAACATGACAAGAAATAAATTTTAAAAATAAGAAGAGAAACAACATGACAAGTTATAATTCCCTTAAAAAGGTGTGAATACAAGAAAAGGTTTCGGTTGAAATACTTCTCATAGACCCCACTTCCAAGTATATAAGTAGACATCAGACCACCTATAATGTAAAGGAGGTCGTAAATTCTTCCACTTCACTTAGAACATCCTTCGAATTATGTAAATTCCAAGCATGCAAGTACCTTTTTTTCCA